>JAODUJ010184709.1:0-10724 GCA_027564615.1 Psolus chitonoides
GTGTTCTGCATCAATTTATCGAGGTTTGGGAAGAAAGTAAAAAAAAATGTGGAATTTGGGCCTATTTTTGAAAAAAAAGCCGAAAAAACAGATTTTGGCCTAAAATTTCACTTTATTGATTTTTTTCGATTTTTTTTTCGCGAAATGTGTTCTTCGACTTGTTGGCTTTCCGAATTCCATGACAGATAATTTTTAACTTGCTTGCAGATTATCTTATGAATATTTTAAAAAGGGAAAGTCAAATTCCTTCAAAAGTCTGGAAGGTATCTCCGAAAAGTCTGTGCGGATTTTTAACTTGTGAGTGTTGACTGCAAAATGGAAGACTTTGAAAAACACGCACGACCATCGGTGACGGCACTTTATAATCACGGGAAATCTTGCTTGTAGGTGTAGGTAAACTTTGATATAAAGTTCAATTGTGCTCTTTCAGTGATCATATATGATCAATCCAAATCACAATTAAGTACGTAGTACACTGTTAAAATTGTCTGTAAATAGCGGTAAATTTTGCGTCCTATGACTGCCTGTAAGTTACCATTATTTGTGTAATTTACCGTAAATTCACCGTAAATTCACCGTAAATTACGCACATAATGGTAACTCACTGGCAGTCATGAACGCATCCCTGCCAGTAAGTTACCATTTTGTTACGATCATTTTTAACTGCGTAAGGTTATTACACTTTGTTTACTAAAGACACCTTAAGTTGAAGCTCTTCAATAACAATCAATTTTAATTAAAAATAGAGGAGAATTTAGGAAAGATGGCGCCAAAATAAATCGTTTTGAAAGTTCAAGTCAACAACGTAATATATTCAACAATAAACCTATAGCTCTTTGTTAGTAGGCCTACGGTTATTGCACAAAAGGCCAAATTAAACAATATTATTTGTGTATGTGTATACCGTATCTACGTCTAATTGATTTTTCGATATTGATCTGGTTGCCAATGTAATGACAAAGTATAACTTTATTCATAAAAGGCAACTAATAAATGAATTCCATGATAATTAATAACCTACGGTGTTAATACTGGCTTTCAAGATGCACGAACTTAGATATTTAAAGGAAAAATGGAAGCAAAATTTGCGAAGAGATATATTGTAGAGCAATCAAATTCAAGTACTTTACCAAAAAACTGCAATAACAAATAGGCTACCATTAGTTTCGAATTAAGTGAACTTCAATGACACATTAAATTCATATCAACACTGATCAAGTAATCACGGATACCAGGAACACTCTTCCTAAAAAACACCTCTCGTGTGTACAGATTTGTCAATGTAAGTGTCAAGTGAAATTCACTCTACAAAATTCTACCTATATATGGCCATTCTGCCTTTACTCCAGTACGGTATTTCTTTTCAATCCGACACTCCATTTACACCCCCAATGTACAATTCTTGTGACATATTAGAAAACACCGTACTGTGCTCATTCAGAACCAACCTATATAATGTAGACTACAGCCCTGAAGACAACAATCTCACGCATTCAAAGAATGGCATATCTTCATTGGCGTACGAGGCGGGGAGGCTGAGGGCTACAGCCCCCCCCCCCCCACCAATTCGGGTAGGATATACGCTCTTTTGGGGTTTTCGGGCACATTTGTGACAGAATATGATATCATTCCTGGGAATTTTCGGGGAAGTACTTAGCCTCCCCCTCCCCCATCCTCCCCGACCCCAATCGAAAGTAGTCCCGAATGCTTATGCATATCTTGTCATATAATTTTTTCCTTTTCGAGTTAACTTGTTAGTCAAATTACCTGGTTTTGATGTCTGATAGAATGATAGTTTGAATCATATTTTAGACTCGCTAAACAGTAATCAGGTAATCACGGAACTACAGCACGATGCCGATGCGACGTCGGGTACTCCATCATATGTAGCCAACGTAAATATCATCTTTTCTACTGAGATAATGTCAACCAATGAGACAAAAGAGACCACACCACGTTTAGCTAACATGAAAGGTACATTTGTGGTTTTGTTTGGTATGTATAGGTTATAATATTGTACGCTTGTCTGATCATTACTGTTTCTCGCCACTAACCCCCCCCCCCCCCCCCCCCCCCCCCCCCCCCCCCCCCACACACACAACCAGCTCCTCTCCAACCACCACACTCGATACCATAGTTAGACTACTAGTGTAAAATCTGCAGCTTCTGTTTTCTTGACTCCCACTGGATACGCAGTGCTTGACTCTTGCCAGCTTATGCCAAAAATATAATCAATAAATTGAATCAAACGAAACGAATGGATTTGTCGAAACGTCTTGCCAGTACACTATTATCATATTATCATGTCCTTTATACCAGTGCTGTATAAATGTAGGCTATAGTCAAATTTGCACGATTACCTTATAGGAACTCAGTGAGTTGTGTGTCGCCAAATTGTCATCCTATCAAATCCTAACAATAATAGTCACTACTATTGTGTCATAGATAATTCAATATAACTCAGGGCGCTCACCCTTACTTTACCCTTACTGTGGAGAACAGGGCTTTCTAATTTGAGACTAGCCTAATTAACATAAATTCAATGCAACATTCATGAATTTGTCATGCAACAATATTTTGTGGAAGCAAAATTACTTTTGAGATCGTTTGATGTTACCTAATAATCTCATTAAAGGCCGGCAAGAGTAAATAAAACAGAAGCTGTAATTGGCGACACTGATATTAATGACGTAATTTGAGTAACATTGACAGGAGCACTGAGGTCGTCTGATACTATAGTGTAACAATACACACTGAATGCTTTTATCGTTACGTGTTGCCCTAACTTGGGTCATTTAAAGTTCAGTTTACCGGCACTAGCGGCTTCTTTCTTCTTAACTCTTGAACAACATTTCATTGATCCCCTCTCCTCAGCTTACTTTTGATAAGCCTAACTAGCCCAACTACATGTTTCATTAGGCCTATATAGCGAACACACCCAATGCCGCCATTCATATAATATCCCCCTGCATTGTTACTTCAGCTGCCCCAAGGTACCAAGACTCAATGTGAATGTGGTTACAAGCAAGGTCATATCAGCGCGTGTCCTGTAAACAGGTTTGCCGAAGAGGATTGCTTATCAGCAGGACACTAATGGATTGGTCAGGAAGAGTAACTTAAAAGGGAAATACTTCCTGTAGCCTACCTGAATCTATTCATCACTGACTAACAATATGAATTATAACCCCAACAATAGGAGATTATCTTACAGGTCTAAACAAAGTTAGGGTTTACATTGTTAGAGTTCCCATTGCTAGATTCAGGTGGCTGAGGTGGACTACATGGAGTATACGCCGTTTAAAACGCCCCATAATATGACTATGAAGATTCAAATTACCTGGGACTGTAGGTAAAACATCTTATAATGCCTCCCGTAATCTTGGATTAGTAACGCCTTGTCTGTAGAATTATGCCAAACCAGCGTAGTAGTTTGTTTTTAACTACCTCCATGTTCGTATTTTTCACCTTCCGTGAATTGTGGACATACTCATTCGTCAGTCTATCTCTACGTGCCACTCCAAGAATAGCTCTAAGGCGTTGCATTTCAAACACATCCACACATCCTCGACTTTGAGGGTCCAGATTTCTGACGCATATGTTGCAATCGGCAGGATCAAGGCGTTGTAGAGGAGGATTCCAGTGAGTTACTGATTGGCTGTTTCCAGCAAATTAGGATCTGTATACATCGAAATGCTGTTGATGCAATGACTATTCTTCTGCCCGTGTTGTTGCCTTAGCAATATCATCTATCTCGACAAACGTGAAATTGACTTCCTCACATCAAGATGGTGACGTCCATTATTCTAACAAGTTGACATCAATACAAAAATGAAGATGAAAAAGTAATTTATCTCGCCACGATGACTTACTTATAGTATGGTATGGTATATTCTTGTTGAATTCCTTGACCTTGACATGGGTATAGACACCAGAATCATGCCCGTACGATATAGGCAAAACATATCACGCTGGCGGCCATTTGGAAAAATAGCAAAAATGCAGAGTCTATCACAAAGGTTTTCTTGGTAACATGCAAAATATCATGCAGACGGGTCTCCTGAACAAAATGATACCACACGTGGAAAATCTGGCGTGTGGTGTACGGGAAGCCCACACAGCCATGGAATAACTCGCTCCTGAGATTCCGCTCTCGCCGCGGCCCGGAAGCATGCTCCACCGGATATTTGTTTTTACCTGATATATGCCCCGATATTTATCTATTCCGTCATAAGGAACGACCATACTGTGCATGATACCTACACTAATACAGTGGTTTTAGCTGCTCACCACCTTGGCGTGATACCACACATGATGTTGCATGCTGACACCTTATTCTCGGGACCGGATCCTGGCCTAAAAGCAGGCAAAATAACCATTTTGACCACAACACTGATGCAGCAAGCAGCTTAGGCAGAATGGATGCAATTCATGGCGCTGGTGTGAGAACGGGAGGGGATGGGGTGGCTAATTGTTCAATACCCTCAATACGAGATAGTCAAGATAGATGATAGTTCACGGTCAGTGCTCCTCTAAACTTCAGAGTGCTGTTACTCCACTGCTTCAGATGACCCGTACTACACGTTCATCTTCGTCTGGTCATCCTTTTTGGCTGCGTATCCCTCGCTACCGCACCGACACCTATGCTCGTTCTGTCTTTCCTCGCACTTCACGTGCCTGGTATATGCTTCCTTAGCATGTGTTCCCTCCCACTTTCCATCTTCAGCTTTTCAAATCTAGGATTGATAGGCTGGATCTTTCTTCTTTCTCCTAGCTCTTTGTGCATGAGGGTGCCTCACTCTTGTGCGCAGCTATGTGTTTGCCCTTCCCCATGTAAATTTGTTTAAAAAAACGTGAGACTCGGCATGTCTTCTTCTACGTTGAAGTACTGGTGCACCACATTCGATTGTTGAAGTACTGGTGCACAGGTGAGATCCACCCGAGTCCCACGTCCGTTTGCCCACACTCCATTGTGTGCTTCTACGTTGAAGTGCACAGGTGAGACCCCCTGAGTCCCACGTCCGTTTGCCAACACTCCATTGTCTGCTTCTACGTTGAAGTACTGGTGCACAGGTGAGATCCTCCCGAGGCCCACCGTCTCCCACGTCCGTTAGCCCACACCCCATCGCATGCTTCTACGTAGAAGTACTGGTGAACAGGTGAGGTTCTACCGAGTTCCACTGTCTCCCACGTCTGTTTGCCCACACTCCATTGAGACTCTGCATGTCTGACTCTACGTTGAAGTGATGGTGCACAGGTGAGATCCTCCCGAGACCCACGTCCGTTTGCTCACACTCCTTTGTGTGCTTCTACGTTGAAGTACTTGTGCACAAGTGAGATCCTCCCGAGTCTCACGCCCGTTTGCCAACACTCCATTGTGTGCTTCTACGTTTAAGTACTGGTGCACGGGTGAGATCCTCCCGAGTCCAACGCCCGTTTGCCCACACCCCATTGTTTGCTTCTGCTTTGAAGTACTGGTGTCCAGGTTAGATCCTCCCGAGTCCCACGTCCGTTTGCTCACACTGCATTGACTGCTTCTACGGGTGAGATCCTCCCGAGTCCAACGCCCGTTTGCCCGTTTGCCCACACCCTATTGTTTGCTTCTGCTTTGAAGTACTGGTGTCCAGGTTAGATCCTCCCGAGTCCCACGTCCGTTTGCCCACACTTCATTGTCTGCTACTACGTTGACGTAGGCCTACTGAGGATCGTGGGTTTGAGGTCTAGTTGGACTGTTGCATAATTTATGTTGTGCTATTCAGCAAATACTCATAGTAGCAAATAGCACACATTTGTTAGTAGTTTGACCTCATAATCACCTCAAAATGACCTTCAGAAATTTTGGTAGCAGATGTTTACTAAATATATACGTTACTAAGTTTCATCAAAATGCAACAATCTGTACTAATCTCACCTCAAAGACGTTTGACAAATGGTCACGGCGAAGGTCTTCCGACCCAATGATTGTGGGTTCGAACTCTGGTCGAACTGTTGTCTAATATGTTGTGTCCAAGTTTCATGAAAATCCGACAATCTTTACTAATTTGACCTCGAATCACCTCTTATGACCTCAAAATGACCTTCAGTATATATATATCAAGTTCCATGAAAATGCAACAATCTTTACTAATTTTGCTTTGAAGACTCTGAATGGAAGTGTCATGGCGCAGGGCTTCCGACTCACTGGTTGGGGTTCGAGGCCCGGTCGGACTGATGTCTAAGTTTCATGGAAATCCTTGGTAATTTGACCTTAAATAGCCCCTGCTGACCTTCAAATTTGGGTCACCACATGTTCGTTATATTTACTGTCGTGGTAGACTCGACTTTCTGTGCCTATCTATTACAATGGGTGATGGATTGTTCCAGTGTTGCACAGGAAAGGAAATGATGCAAGTTGATAGTCTTATATCAAGGTCAAGAAACTTCTCACACGACTAGCGTAATAGTGCGTTTGTAGATAGTGATGAGCGCACCAGTGAGGATACCATGTCCATTCATTCAATACCGTATTTGTGACGACACTTACGTTTGTAGTTAATGTGCATGCTTTATCTGAAATGAGTAAAATGACACTTGAATATTCGTATGTTTCATTATACGTGGTAAAAAAGCCTCGGGTGAGAAGGAGGGAGAGGGAGCACGGACAGGGAGAGGGCAAAGAAGTGAGTAGGTTTTGGCACAGGGAAGTGGAAAATAGGAGAAAGAAGTAAGAGGTGGTGTGTGCCTAACCAGTTTGGTGTAGCGGATGTCGTTTGGTTTAAATCTCGATTAGGCTCTGTCCAAAATCGATGATAGTTTGTGGGCTTTTATTGGATACCGGCAGCGAATCAATTAATAATGGGACGATGTCCCCATCCCTAATTACCTGCAGAACTAGGTTTTTTGGAGGTGGTTTTGTATTTTTCTTTTACAGATGTGATAAGATTGTAGAGCTGGGGAAATGTTGAGTCCAAAAGGATATAGTCCAGAGACCCCAGACCAAAATGAAAACTAGGTATATTGTAGAGCAAAATTGACTCCATCATCATAATTAACTGACACCCCACAGGGCTGGTTTTAGACATGTGGAGGTCCCTGGGTAGCCTCCAGAGGTGGAGGGCTACCCTACCTTAGGGATCGGCGTCGTGGGGAGGGGTCTAAAGGGAGGGTGCTCCTCCCGTTTGGATTTTTTTTAAATGAATTAAGGGTGCTTAGATGCAAAATGGTGCAGTATTGTGTGATTTTTGAAGTAAATTGATGTTCAAGAATGTTCATTATTAGGCCTGTTTGCCTGCCCAATTTTCAGTTCAAATGAACAGGTTGCTACCACCTCAGTATAAATGCCCTTCTTTCCACTGCGGGACTCTATCACTGCCTATGCTGGATGCTTCGAGTGTGTTACCCCCTCGAAGCATCTTCATGCTGCATAAGCAGTGAAAGAGACACGCAGTGGAAAGAAAGACCTAGTAACCTCCCACCACCAACAACACCATTGGAGCTTAGTGTGAGTGAGGTTCTCTCACCTGGTGCAGATGCGAGTTATGCAGAGTGGAAATGCCTGAACAGGCTAAGGCAGCCGATTCGTATTGAAGACACGATAGCTACCGATGTAAGTTTTGTCAATTTCATCGTTAGCTACCGACAGGAAATATTAACACCGTATCGCGACCCTAACCCTCCCTTCTAACCTCCTAACTTCCTCCTTCCTAACCTGATAGCTATCGTGTATGGAATAACCTGTGTTATGAGATTATCCAATTTCATCAGTAGTTAACGGTGTCTTCAATACGTATCGGGTGAATGTGAACAACCTTTAGTTATGAGGATATGCAAGATAACATCTATTTTCTAGATCAGGAGATTATACATAGCATATTCCGATTTGCTGGTAAAACATGATTGCTTATTAAAGACCTGTATTTTGTAGGGGAAGTTGTTTGCCAATATTAATGAGGTCATCCACTTTCCATTATCAATAAATCTCTTAAAGGAGCTCATCGAGCTTATGTGTTGCCAAATTAACAACTCATCCAATCTAAACAATCCTATACTGTTGTGAGATTGTTTGTTTGCAATGATCCTCCCTTGCGGGAACTCGGCAAACCTCCTATAGGAGTATCAACGCCGAGCTGGCCACGCCAGTATCGTGCGACAAACGAGGTCTGTAGTTAACGTCTATGACTTTAGGGATAACAGATTGGAAACTCAGACCTATGATCTTCCTTTTCTAAGGTAATGTAATTCTGTGAGGACCAGGGCTGCCCAACATCAAGACAGAATCTATGCTGTGTGATTCCTTGCCATATTTTTATGAAATTTATGGTTGAATGTCGAAAGCTTGGACATGGCAACATTGGTGTGGTGTAATGAATGACATTGATAGCTCGACTGTTTGTATGGTGACCACCGTGACCATTATCAAGTTTGTATCCATCAACCAGAATGCAAACTCGCTGTGGGATTTCATGCTAAACAAGGAGGTTCTCATCGGCTTATGCGGTATCTGGCTCTCCCAATCACGATATGTATAGACTATGAACCTATTACAGACTTGCTTCCTCTCTCATCATTAACAAAAATTCTCTGCCCAAACTGTAACATTTCAAACTGCTGAGGTCCTAGCATACAAGATGACAGTACGTATTACTTTTCAAGTCTTTGGTATAACCGGCCTGGAGCCAACTCCGGACCTCCTGGCTACGAGAGATTTGGACAATTATGGCTCATCGAGGAACCCTGAAGCTATGTGACCATGGATGAACACTGGTGAAGGCTCCCCATCACTTCTTGACTAGTAGGCAGGCATGTAACTATTACAATCCCATCCCGCTCCCGGGACAGCCATTCAACATCCTAATCCGACTTGATGTGAGTGACACTCGACCTTCACTGACGTGGAGTCCAGGCAGGCAACACTACACACTGCATTGCATACAGGTTGCATAACCATTATTTTTCTCCCTGACGAAAGGTAATTTTTCCCCGACGGAAAGAAAGGAGCATGGCCCCAACCCCTCACTAGCACCACTACTGAGCTCAGCCACATTTCAGAGAGTTCTCAGTTCAGAGAGTTGAGTGGCATCCACAGAGGTACTTCAGGTTGTCTCACACACCTATGAATGAAACTATTAACTGTGAAACCATCAGCAACTGCCGACAGCTTCCAAAGAATGCTTTTCAAGTACAGGCAGGGTTCAAACCTGGGCTTCTCTGGTGCAAATCAGTCCTGCAATCCACTCCCCCATGGAGGTCAACTGTAACCTTAATCCCTTGCCCTCCCACCCAAGGGTACAACCTCCATCCACTCTTCATAACTAAATTTGGCCAATACCACTGTCACCAAACCAATGGAGGATATTCTTCAGCCAAATTTGCTAGTGGTAGATCGTGATGTCATGGACTACCATGCGCATCAAAACAAAAGAATATCGCCAGTGTGGATTCGGTATCTGAAGTTACATGCGCGTCGCGGACTACCGAAATGTCGGCTCAGCGCATGCGCAGTCGGCTGGAGAATATCCCCTATTAGGATCAAGGGTCATCCATGTCACAAAATCAATTAGGTCAAGATTTGATCACCACTGTGGCATATTAAATCAAGATCAAACACATTTAATAGTTGAAGGGAGGCAAGACACAAGAAATAATGAATGGCTATCACTCTTAAGTTTGAATTCTGATTGACCCTGGTTAGGGTACAGCGTTCGATTTAACTGGTATCGCATCGCAAAATGCTCCACAATTGAGTAAAATTGCTACACACTTTCAAAAGTGATTAGCAGTTTTTTGTACACAAAAACCAAAGGTGGAATACAATTTTAGCCAAAATGACATCTAAAATGTGAAAATTGCTACACAAACATTTGACACTAAATCGAACGCTGTGCAGATCACACCAGCCCTCATTTTGAATATAATACCTTGTTGAAGGTTAGCGACATATTCCGAGTAAATCTTGCCAAAATTTACTTACAAGGCGTGGAATGGCCTGCTACCTAATGTATTCAAGAATTGTTCAATTAGTAACAGGGATTTACATAATTAGGATACTAGACACGCCAACAATGCTCATTATTATTCATTTGAAACTTCAATAGGGATGTTCAGCTTACGAAAACGAGCATACAAACATGGAATTCTATAACAGAAATTATTAGGAACAAACTGTCGAGCAGAACATTTAAACAATATTTAATTAATGACATAATATCAGATTACTGATTTTAATAGTGGGCTATTATCGATCTATCCTTGTTATATTTTATATATAGGCAATGTTAATATTTGTCTTTTCTTTTTGCAGGGAGTCTCCTACTTTGGTAAAGCCGAGTTGCACTTTTTAGGAGACTTCCTTTCACAATGTATATAGCCTATGCACGTGGAGAAACAAAATAAATCAAATCAAATCGAATGTGTGAGTTATCACTAGAAAAGATTAGGCCTATACTGTGAGTGGCTGTTGTCTGTTGTGACTTGCCTACCAGTAGTAGATTTATTAGATCAAAACATACGCGGCGCAGGCGCACACACCGTACACAAAGAACTTAACCACGACCATGACCATGTTCTACAATACGTGTTATATGATAGGCTACTAGCTACTATAGCGGGCCTGAAATAAAATATTCAATTCGTAATAATTAATAAGTACATATATATCAGTGGGTTTTTGCATCTGATCATTGAACCACCACGAAAACGACCATTTCAAATGCACTTGTATGTATTGCCATGAAGGCCACCCGGGGGAG
>JAODUJ010184820.1:0-10724 GCA_027564615.1 Psolus chitonoides
CTTACCATGGTGAGTTTCAAGACAATCGGACCAGTGGTCACTGATATATTGATATACCAATATTGACCCCAACCCCTTCCCCATGCACACCCTACTGGGATCGTATTATCACTGTACTAAAGCATAAGACCTCTATTTAAAATGTTATCAGTTCCCGTACATGCGCAATGCCCTATAGAGTTGATCTGAAGCAAATTGATATTGCGTAGGAGGGTGCTCTCGATTCCCATGACAACAAGGAAACATTGTCTCGGAATCTGTAACTCCCATAAGACAACCAACTTGCTTAGGAACCCCTATTAACCCAGTTTCTACAGGAAGTCAAGCTCTGTAACTAAACGAATACCCTGGATTGAGGTGTCCATCAAATATCCTAGATTGAACTGTTCATTCAGGCCCTAACTATTGGCCATTCTAAGAAAGAAATCTTTTTCTTCTTTTAATTTCTGAAAAAATTATTAAAATACTTTCGGTTGCCTTAGGACCTTCACCTTCGGATATGTTACAGATATTTAACACATTTTTCATCGTACCAATTTTGAAGGGCGTCGGAGGTCCTCTAGATTGACCTGACCTTTGATATTTGGCCTTCTGGTCACATCGACCAAAAGTGACCAGCACTTATCATAATGAGTTTCAAGACAATCGGTCCAGTGGTCACTACGATATCAATATAACAATATTTACTCCAGTCCCCACCTCTTCTTCTGACCCCCAAATGACCTTCAACATGTTCTACTATGCATGATAAACAAACGTGCCAAGTATGGGCTCATTTGAAGTTTTCCATATCAAGTTATGGTGTTTATAAGTTTTTTTTATATTTTGGCCTCTCTTGACCCCAGACGACCTTTGGTATCCACCAAAACCAATAGGGCACACCTTCGCACTGCGATACATCTATACGCAAAGTATGACAATTATCGGTTGATCTGTCATTGAGTTATCGCGTACCCAAGGTGGCGTCACAGACACACATACACACATACATACATACACACACACATACGACTACCTGACCGCATAGGTTCCTCTTGCTTCACAAGGAACCAAAAACGCAAAGAAGAAAACGGCACACGAGCGACTGAAGCGCGCGAAGAAATTTGGGGTTTAGATTATTATGGGCTTTTAACTAATGTGATTGGGAGCACGTGCCCCGCCTGCCATGCTGCCCACCTATATGCCCCCGCAACGGCGCCTATGCACGAAAACTACACCCACCTATTTATATATTGGCTTTGCGGTTCACATCCTGGGTGAAACCGATTTCAGATATGATCAACAACCTGTAAATGGGTAAATTATGGACCCTACTTCACCTCAGCACTTTAGATGTTATTTGTGCAAAGTTTGTACACATTGAAGGAGCTCAATGAGTTTGCATTTCGACCGAGCAGAGGATAATTAAATGTTGCTATTTGTTGAAAGAATCACTCAATTTTATTAGGCAATCCCAAAATTGACTTAAAATCCTGGAAATATTGCTATATGAAAAAGTTATGAAAGTTGCATTGTTTGAAATTAAACAGTTTGGGCTGACAATTTATGTTAATTAAGCTAGGCCCGTGTTTAATAGCTCTGTTCTCAGATCACAGATCTGAATAATTTTTCATTCTCTTTCATACAAGAGTAATTATTTGGGATGCCAATTCGGCAGCCCACAAACTCATCGAGCTCCTTTGAACGCGTGCAGAAATAAATGCACGGACAATATTATTGCGCGTAATGATAGAAATATAGTCTCTGTGAAGGTATGCGTAGATGGAGCTCTATTTCTGGAAGAAAACGACTTGTGTAAGTTGACAGCTTCGTACTGAGGTCTATTTTATTTGTTACAGTCTATATCAAGAGCGTCCCTATTATATAGAACCATTGGCGGTCAAAGTGGAACGATTGTGTTCAAGTTTATTGCTGATTATTCTTGACTTTTTATAGCCGTTTATATGTGCTAAGGCCTACTTTAACTTACAAGGGCGTCACGCCAACCGATTTAGTTTCGTTATCATCCGACATTTATTACATATAGCGGTAATATAGGGTGAAACACTTACGTTTAGGAAAGTTTAGGACGGAGGTGTTGTAAAAAGAAGGATAAGGGAGGTCGGGATCTCCGTCTAAGTTATATATAAACAACTACTTAATACACTAAACTACAATCACTCGGACAGGTCGAATGCATGTGTGGTGTGTGTGCGAGGGAGGGGGAGGGTATGTTACACTGTTGTTCGCCATGAACAAATTACTCGGTGGAACTGATAGGCCTAATTAGAAAATGTCGATCCCAGTATGTGGATCATTGCTATCCACTAGGCCTATAGGTTAGATGTGTTCAATATTAATGAGTTGACGGGGCTAGATGTTTGCACCGGGTGTATGGATGGATACCTGGGTATACAAGACTGTACCTGGGTTCGAAAATGATTACAATCCCTTCATGAGGGCCGTTCTAAATGTGTAATCAAATCCAAAGTAGGAAATTACCGCTTGGTTATAGAGTGTTTATAGATTTAGTAGGGGCTATTATGTCATGAAATATAACTTTCGTGTCAAATGTTTGTTAAAGGCTGATTGATTTATTATCTTTATGATATCAGGATTTAGGAAATATAGTGTTGCAGTTCTTAAACCCATTAAAGGCTCCAAATCCGAGATGGTCGCCACCATGCGAAGTTCACAATATTTTGACCATGATTTCTTTGATAACTGGGGTCCGAATCTATGGCATATTGACATTTTCAACGCTACCAAATGAAATCGAGCAACATAATTTATATTGGCCTTGACCTATTTCAAAATGGCCGACATGAAGACAAATTTAGCATTTCATAGTCCAAGTTAAGGAAAAGTCCCATATCATTTATGCTGTAAAAATGATTGATGTTATAGCAATCATATTTGTCGGCCATTTTGTATTTCAAAATAGCCGACATTGAATATAAAGCTATAAGTGATACAAAATTATGCAGGCATATATGTGTGTACTACTGTCGATTCAGTTATTTAGATGCATTAACTTCATCATTGTTAACTGCAATGGCAATCAATTGGGCCTACTCTATGTCTGATTACCGACCATTTTGGGTCATTTGTGGTTAGACAACTTATGGCTAATAAATACAAAACTTACTTGGATGATTATTTGATCGGCAAGCTGGAACTTTGTATTCTAGTGACTTTTAGCTCCGATAATGAAGGCGGTATGTGCTTATAGTCAACTTGCGATGTATCACTCACACATACACTCATTGCGGTATTCGTTTATCGTCCCCTGTCCACAAGTCGTGGGTTGGATGTGTCATGATAGTATACCGTTTTTTCTCCAAACATGCCTGCTAATGCGGACTCCGTTGCCAGATTCCACTTGCCCAAATCATTACGAGTGGCCTCCTCCATGCAGCTATATGACCAAACCATCTCCACCGTCTACATGTTAGTAGGGAATTCAAGCTGGGAATGCAGCTTGTCTCACAAACTGTCCAACCCACCCCTCCACCTTAGCACCACCGATCCATCTTATCATGGCTCTCAGTGGCGTATTCAGAAGAGGCGCAACAGGCGCGCGTCCCCTCTTTTGGTCAGCCTCTCTCATTCCTCTGCAAACATTGTGGATCCTTTTTGTAAGGTGCCCACCACTCACCACTGTACAGCATGACACTACGAACACAGATAGTGTAGATGCTTCCTCTTGTTGTAAGCGATATATTTCTACTTGTCAAGATTGGAAGCAGGTCTTTGAATATGGCTCTTTGGTCTTGTTCTGCTCATTGTCACAGATCCACACCAAATCTCAAACACTGCGCTGATGCCATCTCCAAGGTAGCAGAAGGAAACTACCACCCCAATCTTATATGAAAACCAAGTGGTCATGGACAGATCTGGCAATACTGTTTGCAAGATTGATCCCAATGTCAACTAAAAAATGTTAAATATATTCGCAAATTTCTTCAAGATCAGAGATGTAGATACCGTTCATATCAAGACTAGAAAAAACAGAGTCTCTATATTTGGGCAATAATTCTTTAACTTATAAAACTGACCAAATGTTTTTACAGTCTCCCTGTGCATCATTAATGCTGTAAGAATAATAGGTTTTCTTTGCAGCACGAACACAATTATTGGTCTTGTTTTTGAGAGTTTTTGCAAGGCAGAAGTTCGCGTAATGGGATATTATTTATTCGTGTTGTATTAATGCCTTTCAAATAACCATCAGTCAAAGCTATAACATTTACGAGAGGTTGATACGCACTCAGAATCCTTGGTGTTGATGAAGTCACTGTCTGTTCAAAGTTGTCCATCCATATAATCTGAATCACAGACGACACGTCGTTGCAGTCACTACATTATTCAATGTGTAGGCTACACAAGTGTCTATATTTCCAGACCACTCCCTGCCGTATGAAAGACGTCGTGTTACCAGATCCGACTTGCCATGCTTTTATTCGCCATTCCAGATGTTAGGACTCACACTTTGAACAGTTGTTGGGTCATACTGATACTGGCTCCAAGCGTTCAAATGTCGGCAACGTGGTTATCTGCTATAGCTAACATACGGTACCTTTTGTGAATATCAGTGAACCATTGATTGGTCCACCAGGGAATTGTTAATGTATAGTTCGGTTATTGTCCACATCTGCTTTTTATATTAATAGAATACTTGGAAAGGAAAGATCACATTAAGAATGTTATTATCAAATATTCACTGACAGACTCTGAACGCTTCACCAGAGTGAGAAACAGCATAGGGAAATATTGTAGAAGTGTAGACCATAGGGAAATTGATTTTCAAGGTATATATTTGTACAAAATATTAAACATGCAGTGTTCACATCCTGTCGTGTTGAATGACGTCAGTGGAATCGTACATATTTTTTTAGGAATGTGTATTTTTGTCAAAACCTTCCCAACTTTGGTTGGATATCGCAGAGATATTTTAGAAAAAAACGATAATTAGATAATCCATTCTTAATAAGATGGTCTTGAATTGACTTACCAAAAGAACGTTCTCACCGATATAATACCGTGATGTCCAAATTGCCAAATAAGAAATCTATCATAATTGTATGCAAACAAGTTGATATTAGATAAGCCTACTGCACAATTTTACTGAAAAAAGATGAGCCGTATGGACGAGATTATTCATGTACAGTTTCACTTCTTTATATGATTCATAAAAGAAGGATGGTTCGAGCCCTATCGTCATTGTCAAGTTTTATTTTATTAGCTGATCAGTGAAGTTTCATCGTCATTATAAAAATCTTTTATTTGAATGTTGATATTAGAGATAGTCGAACAATTACTCTTGACCTCTAGTTGCAAGCCGTTGAATCATAGCTCACCTTGTAAAATTAGCCTACTACACCTCAGTGGACCTTGCGTTTGGCAATATGAAAAAGTGCTTTATGATAGGTAATAACGTCACTTGTGAAATTATTGGGATGATTGTCAAAAAGAACCGAGACAACATGCGCAGTTGTAGCATGATACATGGATACCAACGAATCTACCGGTTTGAAAACCTACAGACAATCATCCTTACATCTCCTACATATATAACGTATAGGCTCGCCCCCTCCAAAGTTTTTTTGGCATTTTCTGTCCTCAGAAAAAATAAAGAAGATTTGAAGTTGAAAGGGAAAATTTAGGAATCCTTGTTCCTAGAACGGTAAAGAAGTGTCAATCAATGAGAGCGTTGCTGGGACGGATCCGATATAATTTTCAGTCAACACCGTATCACGCTACGACTTGTGCAAATCATATACATGTGGTGTACATATATGTCCATTATTTAGGTCATTTAAAATATGACTTTACACTTTAAAAATCATTATTTATATATCTTCACGAATATTAAAAAAGGAGACATTTTTTATCAACTCTGGGAGCTGAACAGATCCATTATAAGATTGAATACAGACATGTCCATACGCGACACAGAGAGCCGCGTGCTGCACCTATAAAAAAATGGTGCCAAAGTGCATATGTGCATCGAACACGCAACCAACCAAGGATGCATGGTCGGCACCAACGTAAGATAGGCACAAAAAAGCGGCACCGGTAGAATGGACAAGTACCGTATGTAATAGTTCATTGAAGCTCATCAAGACGTTTTTAAGGTCATCCATGACCGACGACAGACCGTCTGTCCTTACGCTAATGAAGATTCATTACAATAAAGCAATAGATTATGCGGGAGATTATGCATTATGGGGAGAATGAGTCTGTCTCTATCTGAAAATTAAAATGGACCAGGATTTGAAGCGAAAATGACAAAACACGAATCGAATACAGACTTTTCGGTTTAATAAATTATATTCATAAGTTATTCATTCTACAGATTGCACAAATACACAAATAGAACAAATATGCTCCCACAATGAACATTTAAAGCAAAAAAAAAATCTCAAACATAATTGGATGAAAACTTTGCAAAATATAGCACCATTTTGCATCTAGGCCTCCTAAAAATCTTATACGGTACTGCGTATAGGCGCGCAATGGTTTGAATCTAAACAAATATGTCAAGACGTTCCATTTGTGTCATAAAAACAGCTTTGAAAATGTTAAAACAGGTATTTATTGCCGTTTATTGTAAAAATGCATGAATGTTGATGTCCATATCGAAGAGGTTGAAAAATGAACATAAAATTTGGCCGAAATGTAGTCTATTCCGAGAAAAATGATACAATTGTAGAATACAATTATTGAGTTTCACCTTGTGACTTCTTCCGTTCGAAATGCTTTGCATAATATATCCAATAGAGTTCTATATTGTTAGAGTGGCCGACTCAAGTTTCCACTTAGAAAATTGCAAAGAAAATTTGTTGTAGAAAATTAGTTTTTTCTCCGAGTTTTGCCTATCAAAAATTCTCAAATTTGAGGATAAAGAAGAAAACATATTTACCAGCATATCAGTGAATTTTCATTCTATTCTTTTGTTATATATTTGTTTAGGTTGACAAGTTTTCTTAGGTGACTGACTCATGGTACCACTATGCTACAGTGCACCCCAAACAAAAATCCTGGATACATCCCCAGAGTTGAATAAAACCTCAACATTGTTGGCGCAGTACGCGCGCAATTATAGCGGCAGTGATTCGATACCGGTAGCCTACTCAGTATGCAATGCTGGACTTTTTTTGTGAACATTCCAATATGGATATTTACCAATATATCGAGGTTTACCTGATATATCGATATTTACCGGTATATCGATTTTAAACCAATGTTCGAGTGTGTACAGATATTTCGGTTTTTGCGATATTCTCCCTCCGCCACTGATATGTCCTGATATACCATATCAGAATACCAAAAAAGTATAGCCCGCGGGCGGAGGTGTTTTACTCCTGCACTGGCTAGCTGCATACGTAGTCAGAGTATGGTACATATTCACATCTGCCACGAAGGTTACAAAACGTTTGACTCTTTCCATTTGACAGCTATTTTATTATAATCTACCTAAAGTGACCACTAATGAAGAGTGGGAATAGTCGATACAGTGAAAATAGTCGATATGCAAATAAATAACGACATGAGCGCAAATCTGTGTCTGTGTGAAAATGTTGAAGGGGAGTATTTTCAAATATTTGTAGTCCTTTGTCGGGATGGAAATAAAATCTGTTTTATTGCGCAGACAAATCTCTTGACTGGCACACACGCCTACAAGATTATTATTCTGGCGACGTTACTGACTAGTACGAAGGACATGGCTGTACACAAGGACTATTTGTGGGCCGATACATATGCAGGGACGTAGCCAGCTTTCGTGGTGTGATGGGGAAAACAAAATTTCTGTCTCCATTTTAGGTTCAGCATAAAAAATAAAAAAAAGCTGTGTGCTAACCGCCACTTTGTTTGGTATCTTCTTCGTCTTCATTTCATCAACAGATGGAGTCTATCTCCATACCAGATCAAATGGAAAAATTGCTCTAAAATTGCTGTAATTGTCTCGACTAAAAGCCAAAACCAAAGTCAGAGAAGTACTCATCAGATACATGCTATTTGCGGATGATGCAGCACGGGCAACTCATTCAGAGAAACATCTGCAGAGACCTGCCACGACTTCAGCTTGACCATCAGACTAAAGAAAACGAACGTGTTGGGGCAGGGGGAATCGACAACGATCCCCTTGCCATCACCATAAATAACTACGAGCTGGATACAGTGGTTCATAAGTGTACATACCTTGGTTCCACTGTGACCGACAGTCTCACTCTGGATTCCGAGATCAACAGACGAATTGGCCGTACATACACAACATTCGCCAGGCGGACAAAACGGGTCTGCATGTGAGAACAAGAAGCTGGCAGTTCACACCAAGATTGCAGTATACAGGGCCTGCGCTCTCAGTACGGTAGTGAGGCAAGGACCCTCTACTCCAGGCAAGAGAGGAGAGTGGAAGAGCTTTGAATACCGGCATCTCATATTTAACAAGTGGCAAATCATAGATCGCAGTACTCATGTTCTACTAGTACGCTGATATCGCCGCTATACCGGCGGCCTGGCGCGTAGCCTCGCAGAAACGGATCGAGGGGTGGCCCCTCTTCAACAAATTGTGTTTGCATTTCTTATCAGGAAAAAATAAAGAGGACCCTGAAGGAAAACAAATGAAGCATATAGTGTTCTTCGATTGATGAAGGAAGCATTATTCAACGAAAAAGATGATGAAACACACTAAATTTTCGGCACGTATTCAAGAGGATCAAAATATATAGCATTATCGGCATTAAGTGGTCGATCAAATCATATTAAATCCCGTTGATAGCCAATAAACACACTCGGCTACATACTTTGTAAACACAGGTAGGGCAATGCAAAGTTGGTATAGTAGGCCTACTCTATGAATCAATGCACTTACGAAATGAGCGAAGGCCAGACATATTTTCAGGGGTCACTTAGTCATGTAGAAAATTGCAATAGACCTAAATAGAATGCAGTCTGTGATTGAGACACAGGCTTACCATGTACCCTAAACAGATTAGCCTGCATGATTGAGTAACCAAGTTGTTGAATTGATCACCACTTAACATCTGAAGCCTTCGTGTATTGTCTTTAGTTTGTTGATCTGCTCTTCGCGTCAGGTTACGGCAATACGGGTTTCTAGACCACCCCGTCCTCTAAGGCAAAAACCTCAGCCCGTTTTCCGTCCTCTTGTTATTGTATGACAGGTTGTCCTGGTATTGGTTATGTAATAATTTCTAATCATTTTAATCTCGTCCTGAAAGGTTAACTTAAACATTGCCTGAGAGCCAGTGTAGCAGGAGATATACTGTAACCATTACTACATAAGTAATTCTATGCTGTACCAATATGCTTTACCACCGGTAGGCCTACCACTGATAGTAATCCCATGCACCCAAGTTGTAGCCTTGGGTTAACTTGAAACTGAAACAAATCCCGCCGAAACCATGATTAGGTGGTATCGCATATCGTTTGACCACTCGCTTTGTTGTTATGAGGCCAGTAACCATGCTGAACGACAGTGAAATTGTTGCCTATGAATCTTTCCCCCAAAACACCTGTAACGATTAATCCCTCACTCACCCAATAATTACTATAATAAATCAATCTGTTAGAGCCCGTGTGTCATATTCCCCTCTGCTCATGTGTGTTATTTGCTTAGCCAATATGGTCATAATTCATAATGATTGATGTAAATCAGATGCAACTGATATCGAGGGAATACGTCAATTCGAAGCATGGTTCCCTCACATTTGCAACGATTTATCCTTTTCATTCCTAGTAATTACTATAATAAATCAACTCGTTGATGCCTGCCTGAACGTGTATGATTTGTTTAGCCTGTATGGTCATCGCAAGTGATATTCTAATGAAATGTAAGCCTAACTGATATCCAGAGAAGTGGAGTGAAAATGCAAACAAACGTTTTTGGCGGTAGGATCAACCAAACAACCACCAAGAACGATATCCCTAGACTGAGACCGTTTACCCCAGCTGTTGCTTCAGGAAAATTGTTCCTAGAACACTAGGACCAATATTACTGTGTAACCGGCATTCAACTGAATTGTTTGCTCATCCCAAACTTCACTCTCTTCACTCTATCTTTGGTTTTATGTGTTTACAGGCTAGCAATGCGTTCATCTTTGCTTATCCATTCATACATACTAAGTCGACTGTATCCATCCGTAACTTGTTCACATTTGTCCCGGTTATAAATTGATAGATCGTCGAAGGCCGCCGGTAATATGTGCCCGGATAAGTAACCCCGGTGTTTCCACTTTCAAGGAAATTACCCGAAATTTTAACTATTTCGGAAAAATGTTTTTGGAAATGACAAAATTTCGGGAAATTTCGGGAAATACTCATCATCAAGCAAGTGAATGTAAAATCACAAAGTTTACTACATAAACATATGAACAGCAATCAAATAAATGACAGTTTACACGGGACGGAAAGCGCGGATGGCTGACAACGACATAACATCTATTTCGGGAAATAATCATCATCAGATTTCATGTGGTTTCGGGAAATTTTAGTATGTTTCAGGAAATCGGATTTGAAAAAGTGGGAACACTTAGTAACTCGGGCATGATTGATGATGTGTACACGAACTACAAGTTGTTGAAAGTAGGCCACGTCGTGATCAGACCATTTTGGATCGGTTCACCGAATGTCCGCTGCATTTTCGCCAACATCGTGACTTCGTGACAGTCCGAATTACGAATAGGCCTACTTTACTATTGCACGGTGTTACTCTAGCTATTCCC
>JAODUJ010184931.1:0-10722 GCA_027564615.1 Psolus chitonoides
TTAGGGCCGCGGCAAGAAGTTTGTGGACCGTCGAAGTATAAAACTAAGACCACGCTTCTACGCTGTGTGTTGCACAATTCTACCACGATACCTCCCTTACAAAATGTTCCATAGAATTTCATAGAATTCTACAGAAATTCTACAGAAGATCAACAGTATTTCTATATAACTCTATAGAATTCCATAAAACAATGAAGTGCTGAAGTTATTTAGGTTTATGAAACACACCGTATGTGTACGACCTGCTATTGTGGACGAGCCTATATGGCGTGTATGATGTAACCATGGTCAGTTTTGCCAAAGTTCGGCGACATTCTAGACTATCTGTTTTGATCTTCTCTAGCCCACGCTGCCGACTACACCACCTCTGATAGATGGTCCCCCACATATTTTTTAGTAGGTCTGCACCAAACAGATAGTCTAATGGAATCTTCTTTACGAATGCTAGCCTGCTAGGCCAATCAGACCACAGAATTCTAAGAACCTATACTGATAAGCACCCCCATTCTAGCCTCATTTGCAGTGAGTAGAAAAACACAAGCTGTAAACTTAAATGATATTGATAACCCACAAGTTGGCCTCTTTGTAGAACAGTGAATTGGGTCAAAAGAGGTGTGCACACAATTTATTGGATTCCTTGACTTTCCGAGGATAAATTCAATAGATAAAATAGAACTTTTAAAATTGTTATACCAACAAGTACAAGACCGTGGTTTGGAGCGTACACTGATGATGATGACTGTAAAACAGATACTACGGTCTCGAACATATTTGGGGGAATGTCATGTTTTAGTGCAAGTTTTATTTTGAACATAGAACAAACAATTTAGAATATTCTCATAAAATACAGCTTTTCCTAACAAAAGACCAATTTTAATCTCAACGATATTGACCTGCAACACACAAAGAAACATGCGCGCCTCGCGCGCATACAATTTTTAGTAGTAAATGCCCGTTTCAGCTTCGAACTGTATTTTTTTCTTCACTAGACGGAAGCGGATGCCACCCCAGTCAGACTGGCAAATTATTTAAATCGTAGGAGACTTGGGCACTGGGGCACGGGGTGCAGTAGGACAGTCCGGGGTCGAACTGGAGGCGAATTTCTACCCATCCAGTGTCGAGTAAAATGGCGTCGGGAATAAATACCACTGCGCGCGAATCGCGCGAAAATTCCTTGAGTTATATAGAAACGACATATTCAGCACAAGTGACACTACATAACAGTGCAAACGAAGACGCACATCACTGTGCGCGGAGCGAGCGATATTTTAGAACATCATGTGCAATCTTTGAGTTATATATAAAGAGCACATTCAGCACATATGACATCACATAGCAAGACCAATGAAGGCAAACACCACTGTGCGCAAAGCGTGCAAAAAGCTAGGTTATCGTGTCCGATCTTTGGGTTATGAAAAAATGTATCAGATGACACGACTGTGAGAATACGGAAACAGTGACGAGCGCGCGCGCGAAGCGCCCCCACAATGTTGATGATGTACAACTTTCGGAATTGAACGCAAGGAAGTGACACTACCTGACGAAAAAGGAACGCTATCGCTCGCGAATTTTTCCGAGCTTTACTGACGGGTCTTCGGGTATACGAGAGGCACATTTTACTCTGAATGTAATGTCTGAACTTTAGGGAGCGAGAATCACACATTCGACACAAATGACACCCCTGGCAGGGGTGAGTGTCTCATAGTGTATTTCCGAACTGGCTTATTCGCTACGAGATATGGAAATTTGAAGCGAGTTCATAAACAGGCGCCTCGATAATGTAAATTCCTTGTAGTTTTGAAGAAGAGAGTTAGATCACATGCGCTTTATGAAATACATCCGTGATCTAGCTGTAATGAGCGCCTTTTGCTGAACATTCGGCGCCTTGCAGCATTGAGCAGAGAAGCGTCTTTACGCCTCTTTGTTAAAAATGGCGAAAAGCGCACCAGTCGGGGCCGGTGAACCGATAGGCCAGTCCGACTCTGGGATAGTCGATATAGCTGCTGGTTCTAGTGTCTGTGTACAGTACCCATATCTCCTCGCCACTGGGAGCACTTGTTATCACGCTGATTGATCGATATAAAATAATAATTAATATCATCTCCTGGAATCTCATGAATACACGTTTGGGCATGTAAATTTTCTAATTGGCAAAATAATTGCTAATTACTCATTAACTGAGAATGTCTGGATGGAAATGTCATGACCAACACTATTTTGTCTTTGAATCCTAAAATTGTGGAATATGTTTGAAACCCCATGTCACGGTTTGAACTCTAGATTTGGCCAGAAAACTCAGGGAGCTTTTTTAATTTACCTGATGACTGAAGAAGCACATTTGTCCACCTATAACTTTCGAATCTTTGAATTCCTAGTGGATTTAATTCTCGAGGAAGTTCTTGGGATCCTGTACATTTCCAACAACCGTTCCGTCAGGCGATAATGTAATACGACCGGACATTGCATTTCTTCGTAAATTGAAGTACCGTATCTCCTGTTTGTTGGAACTCCCAGTGGCATTTTCAAAATGGGTCAACGTTTAAAACAACCAATCTTAGGCATACTCAAGTGGCGCATGTGTCCGCAATTAATTTACATCCACATGCACAACGTCAAGTTCAGTGAAAAGTCCAGTGAAATGATTGACATTGGACTGAATCGAATTGCCTGAAGCGTGTTATCACATCATGCATGAATTAACTATCATTTCCAGGAAAAAATCTCTTGGAAAACTTGTAGGCAACGTAGCCGCATTAAGCATAGGGTATATCATGCCTGAAAAAGGTTTTAATGAAAGTGACAATTCAATGCCTTTGTTAACATCTACCGGTCATTTAGAGGTAATAAATATCATGCAACTTTTCCAGGGAAGATTCTCTTAGAAAACTTGACTTATAGGCAACGTGAGCGGCCGTATTAGGCATTCGTAGGCTATATCATGCCCTCAAACGTTTTAATCAAACTAAAAATGTAACGCCTTTGTAAATATTTACGGGTCATCTCGGGGAGGCAGCAATAAATAAATATATCATAATGACCTTTGTAAAATCATACTACGGGCAACAGAAGAAAAAGGGTCGTGTTTAAATGGACTCTATATAGGCTGCTTTATTTAATAATTTGATTCACATAACTAAAAAAGTTAGAATGACGTCACGCACAGTACACTGAAGCGATCCTGACACATTGTTCTTACGTACTGCCTTATAAGCACTATAAATGGCTTACCGCGTAGTATGAACAGTGTGGAGAACGTACATAGGATTAGTCAAAAACTCAAAATAGATAGATTACTCATATTTTGTGCAGCTTCTGGGTGCAGAAATCCTCAGTTCCTCAGAAATGGAGCAAATGATCACTAACTTTTTATGTCTCTTCGAAGAAATCATGGAAAATAATACCCATGATTCGTGATTGTTTACTGTGAAAGGCAGAGAATAACTACTTTGACGTATCGAATACCACGTGACATTTCCCTAGGCTGGAAACACTCGTTAAGCCAGTATATGATAATGATAATGTAGTTTAAGTCTTGTATCAACGCGGTAGCGTTATCACACAGCCGTACATTTTCGCCCCTGGTCTTAGGTAACTTGACGAACCCACACTAACGTGCACATTTCAGACTGTTCGCTCCCGACGCACATGTGTCACTTTATCGTGTATAGGGACAGCCACAATACGGCGCAACGCTACACGTACACGTTTCCTCGCAGGTCCACAATTAGCACATGGGTGAAGAGAAGCAGTGGAGGTAAATTATCTTGCCCAAGGACACAGTGGAAAAGCTGAGCGGTTCTGGGAGTCTTCGAACTCGCAACCTTTCAATCTTCAGTCCGGAGCTCTCCGCCCTCCGTTATGGGCCATTACTGTGTTAGCCTTCGTCATTTGAAAAAAAATCCTGTGGTTTGATTAGAGCAGGAATTCGAGTTCATTTTTTACTTGAACCACTCTTACAAAAACACCACCACATTAGAATGTACCGATGATTGAGACATTTCAGTTCAAAGCTAGAAAGCTAGAGTTCCGGGAATTTTGTTCCGTGATCCACACATAGGTCTGTAAATACCATCATATTAACATAGCCTACAGTCATTAGTATTTAGTGAGACGTATCGAGATGAAAACAATTCACGCAGAACGAAATGGAAAAATACCGCAGTGGTTCCAGATTCCGAGCCAATTTTAATATATAAAAATGGTACCTATACTGCCATCTTGTATATGCTCGGTGCTCATCAGTGAACAATGGAGTAGGGACAATCGGGCTTGAGACCCTTTAGAAACTCATCTGTCCGCTAGAACCCAACTTAGCGGCCGAGCGTGTTACACAGTATTCAGTATTAACCCATGTGAACTGTGTAGACGAGGTGCATGGCCGAGTGACTGAGGCGATCGATTACGGATCTATTTTTGTCCTATTTTTGTTAGACTTCAGGACGTTAGGAATAGTATGTGTATGGATTGAAACTACCAAACGCAGTCAGCATGAAATTAACTGGAGTAACCACGGTCCAAATAACCGCTATCTTTTGGCTCAAAAACATTTTGAGGATTTGTTTTAACATATTCGTTTACCTACTTGCCAAATACATGTAGGCTATTATAATAGCATAGGACCGAAATACAGCAGAGCATGTTTTCCATCAGTTAATCCCCCTTAATTGAATGGTAAATGATGTAGGGGACTGTATCGTTAACGAGCTGCAATCTGTGTATTGCGTACTATCGGTAGACCTTATGCTGTTTGACGAATGGCTTGTCTGGCAGTAGCATTCAAAGGATAGTTCAGACCAAAATTATATTTTTATATAGAAAATTGTACTCTATCATTAGCTGAAAACCGCATGTGAATATCTGCTACTGTTCTCGGGATATCTCGCTTTCAGTAGATGTCCAATTAGCAGATTAAGACTTTTGAACATCCATCTTATGATGTTACACATTAAGGCTTTACTCAGTTACTGAAGACGGCGTGCGCGACACAGGCCGTTGACATAGTATATATTAGCCTACGCCATATATTGTCCGTGTCATCAGGGACCATCGACATGATTTTCAATGATTATTAATTAATTAGTTATTCATTAACAATCATTTCTACTGTCGGTCATCGCCTTCTTCCGAGCAAATTAATCAAATTAATTCCAAAACCTGCATATTGCCGTTTTCTCAATGATTTGTATAGATGCTGTCTATATCAGTTAACGGCCTACCAACCGATGTATAGCGTGCTCATCTCCATAGTCGATTCGTATGACGTACTTTCGTTACATCCAAAGCTGTACAAAACGGCGAGAGATTACATAATCTCTGGTATTAGACACTTTTATTTTGCCAATAACGACTGAAGTATATGTTGTGTTACTTTTTCAGGGACGTAGAAGCGATTTATCTCGTTGAATCTGGATCAGTGGCGTACGGTAACTATTGTGGGGCGATACTCGGATAGAACCGAGGCCACATGGCTCGAGGGGCCCTCTGAGCTTCATAGCAAAACAGGCATAGTACAATAATCAGTGACACTCCCCGAAGAATGAAATTTACAAAATTCCGATCGAAATAAATTATGAAATTTTAGGGAGCCCTCTGGAAGCCTCTACCTCTCTACAATACGTCCTGATAGTATATGTGTTTTTATATTTAATTTTTAGGGATCAGGACACTTCATTGAAAGGAATTATCAATAATTAAATATACAAAAATTGTGCCTGCATGATAAAGGCCTAAAAAAGCAAGCATTACTTAAGCTACGCACACGGACCCCACCAGGGTGCCTATCACGGTCCCATGGACCTCCCCACATTTGGCCAGGGCCCTCTCGCCCAAGCTCACGCCACTGATCTGAATGTTTTTAAATAGCCAGGTTAAAATTCTGATTCAAGTTTTAAAGGAGCTCAATGAGTTTGTGTGTTGCCAAATTGCCATGCCAAGTAATCCGAACATTACTACAGTTGTGAGATATTCAAGTATATAAATAACTCAGACCTCTTATCATTAATTTAGCAGGTAATGCCATTCTTTGAAGAACGGGGCTGCCTAACATTAACCTAACCTAATTAACATAAATTTCCTGCCAAAACGAATGCAACATTCCTAACTTCTTCATGCAGCAATATTTTCTGAAAATGAAGTTATTTTTGTGATTGTCTGACGATGTTACATGAGCTCATTAACAAACAACAACATTTTTCGCATTCCAAAGGGTGCACTTTCATTTTCAAACTGTCAAAGGGGCACTTTGAACAGTTTTCACAAAACGTTTCCACACCCCTGTTATATCATGCAAAATATCATCACTGATTTGGCTGATTATGACTCAATAATTCTAATTTCGAAATAATGGAAGCTTCGAAGCAATTTTTGTATTCCATAGTCTTCGGAAAGACGAAAATGGGATGATTGGCCAGCTTAGTTTTACTCAGCAAGACTATTTCAAGAGTCCATAATTCTGAACCAAGTCCGAAATAAAATAATTTTCCCTGTACATTCATATTTCAATGATGCAAAATCCATGCCATCGCCATAATTATTATGCATGACAGGTACGCCTTAGAAGTCTTAGTTTAGCCCCAGTACTTCCCTAGTTTTATCCGAATTTCGCCTTATTGATACGGAAAGGTGAATTAAACCCTGAAAATATCTTTATGAAATATGAGGAAGAAGTGTATGATAAACATTTTTTTCATAAAAAACATTGTTTCCTTCCCGGGTTATACGTGTTTGAAACTCAGATGAATGCAAACAGACTTAGGCCAATCGATTCGCATAGCTCATACAGTAATTACTGTTATATGCCTGATCACTTTCGCCAGTAATTACTGGAGTGTGTTAACAATTGTTTTTAACACCGCTAACCCTAACCCTAACCGTAACCAGTAAGTACTATATTCTGGTTTAACATGTCTTATGTGTTATTAACCTTCTCCAGTAGTTACTGTACCAGCTATTTGTATCGGGTACTTGAGCAATTTCAATTATGATTTCACACAACCCCTGGTAGCAGGAATTTAATATACATTTCTTGGTTTTCTTTATCTATAATTTTCATGAATGCACATACCAATGCAATAATAATATTAATAATAATAATAATGACGCTCATGGCGCTATGACAACCAACCAAGAATATGTGCAAAACAAAAAAGATAGGCACAACAGTAAAATAACATAGTTACACAAACATGAATCGAGCAGCCTATGAAGCACCAAATGCTGATTTAAATGAAACTGTTTTCAACATCTTCTTAAAACTGTAAATACTTGGAGCAGTTCTGACATGTAGGCCTACACTTCTTGTGTTGAAGTATTGAGGTGTATCATGCAAAGATCAAATTAATATTAATTTAAATTGAATGATGGCAACAAATGTCTGTCCCCAATTTGGACTTGCTACAAGCACAACGGGCTCCTTTAACAGTCAATGTTAATATCCGAACCGCTACTGCGAATTTTCAGTCTCGCTTTGATCTCCGTTAAACGCCATTTTCTCTCAACCAAATGTGCCAGACATCTGCAGTAATGGTCAACTCAAATGAATCTGTGTAAGACACTTCGACCAACACAGAATTTAGCCTCCTGAGATGTTGAAGTCTCCTGTGGGTGAGCGAAATATTATTGGTCTTCAATATTTCGGGCACTGCCTGATTTGATTCGTGTCAATGTAATATTCCTTCACTTTAAACAACATGTAAAGGTTGACAAAGTCCCCCGACGAAGCTAAAAGGATTTCCAGATACACGGGCTTATTAAATCTAGCAGACGTTCAAATGTTTGCAAGAGGAACCCGGGAGTAATTATAATATAGTTTAACACAGTTTATAAGGCAGAAAGGTGAATTTGGGCTGTGGTTCTTCACTCAAATATATCCACGGAAGCTTCAAACGTGCCACCACTGACGACAACAGCATATCATGTGAATTATGTTAAAAGGATAGTCATTACAATTCGATGACTATGTTGTAGAGAAAATTTTACTCTATCACCAGCTGAAAGACACGTGTGAATGTATGCTACCGTTCTCGAGATATCTAACTTTAAATAGTTGTCAAATTAGTTGACAAACACTTTTGAACATCAATGATGTCACGGTTATGCTTTGTTTAGAAGCGGATTTATTTCATTATATTTGGATTCTTCTTGAAATTTTAGAGTTTTGAAATTTCCAGCAGAGCAGTACCGTAACTATGCTAAAACTTGTATTTTTCGAAACCATTTTAGGCATAACCGTTCAACTTGGCGTGATAAAAAGCAGTTAGATTATAAGGACTTTCAAATAACATTTCAGCGAAAGTGCAACTATGACATCACCAATGTTACCAGATGCTCAATTAAAATTGAGATTTTATAAAACTTCAAAAACCAATAACCCAATAACGGAACATGCTATTGCGATGAAACTTTCACCATTGAGTTCAGTTTTTCATCCTCTTGATTGTCAGACGATTTCATATTGATCTGGACTATTCTGTTAACATTTCACATAAAAAGTTTGAAGTTAGTAGATAATATCTCAAAGCCGGGATCAGAGCTGTCATTTCGGACTGTTCCGTGACGCACGCATACATGAATGGCACCACATTAGCGTACATTAAGACATATTCAGTTTAATAGAAAAACGGAAAAATTTCTTTTAGAACAAGAGGACGAGATAAAACATAACGTACATGTACCAGTTCTGCGAGATAGTCGGCCGAAAAATAAGGATTTAACACTTTTTTGGCCAATTACTTCTGAATTTTATTTTATGTATAAGAGTGAAAATGTGTTATGTTACTTTTCAAGGTTAAAGATGCGATTTAAGCTATTCATTCTTGATTTCGTGAAGGTATCAATTTTCAGCAGATTCCGGATTTATCAAAACCAGAAAAATTACGAGATGATGACTTTGTTATGCCATCAATACCATTACTACTTTGTTTTGCAAAATGCTGCTTGTGAGCTTGATCTGCCTAACCTAACAATTCTACATTGTGCTGGCAAAATGTTGACACACCAAGTTTTGATCATTTGTTTGTTCTTCCACAATGAAATATTTACAATATGTACCGTAGCTTAACAAAGTGGAGAACTCTCGAGAAAAAAAGAAAGAAAATAAATAATATTGATATAGGATATTAAATAATGAAGATATGAATTTGGTATATACAAATAAACTAATTGCCAATACTCTGCACATTCATTTTTTTCAAATTATATCGTTTAGATACTTTTCAACGTTACATTTTATCCGAATGTTTAGTTAGTTTAGTTATCTACGGGTTCAGCCTGTGGCAAACTATGGCTCATCGAGGAACCATGGTGTGATCATGGAAAACAACGGCGATAGCTTGCCTTCTTTTTTCGAACAGTGTTCAGATGGTAACGAAGCAGGCGTATATCCAATCCTGCTCCCAGACGGCCATTAACGTCCCCCGCACGTGAGTGAGACTCTCATCCTTCAGCCACGTTCCTAAATGCTGAGAAAGGTGGTAGCAACCTGACCATCACCAGAACCTAATGTTTCCCCAAATGAATTGCTCTCCCACTACAATGAAACAATCAACAACTGCAGTACAGCTTTTTTGATGAAACCAGAATTTGCGGAACCGTCAAGAACTGCCGTATACAACTTTTTCTGACGAGCAAGGGGACACCGAGTGGGATTTGTACCCGGGACTTTTTTGGTGCAAGCGGAACACTTTTTAGCTCCAATTATGTCTGCCCTAATATAGTATTCTTAATATAGAATTGCACAGTTTCTTAGACTATTTAGTTCCAATAATGGAATCATGTATCAAATAATGTGCGTCATTGGCATGTCTTGTGAAGCGATAATGGAGGTATCCATTGTAGGATTATTGTAATCGTGGAATGCGTAGAGTGGTAATCCATTCCAAGTTCTTTACACGAATGTAGCAAAACTTACTCTGATTATGTCACTGACCTTCAACAGTTCAATAGATACAGAGATAAAAGAAAGAGCACTCAGATCAAAGAGCATAATTTATGACACGAAATGGAAGGCTTGTGCAAACAATAACACAATGTTAATTGCAGATAAAAATAGCTTTCCACAACTGTTTTCACGTTACAAAAAGCTTCTACCAACTGACCAATATTAGGCTACTGTAACTTATCAAAGTTAATGAGGTGTCTCTGATTTTTTGCGTGCACGGTAGCTATGGCGCATGGTGCATGGCTATACTAGAAAATAGTTCGCGCGCTCCTCGTGCTCTAGCTACACTGTTTAAAAAGAATCAATAAATTCACATCATTTTTCAGGTAAATTTCTTTGTGTAAAAAATACTATTTAATCCTATCTTATCGTGAAGTAACATACCTTTTATGTTATTTTTCACAGTTATTTCATGTATTTGTTTTTACAGAAATCCGGAATAACAAACCTTTTTTGTTATTTGTAACATTAATGTTATGTTAATTTACATTCGATAACGTTTATTTGCCGTTATTCTATGTTACCTTACTCGTTTTACATAATTTATATGTAAATTATTTGACAGAAATCAATGATGTAATGATTTAGTTTTCCTTAACTGGAGCAGTGTGTAACTGCAATAGGTTATTACACAACATCCGCCAGTGTATGCTGGTTATGTCATAAGAACTGTCCAGTACAAAATCTATCACATCATTACTTGTATATTCTAATATTTTACAATATAGCGAACATATTTGGGAGAGAAACGTGTGTCAACTAAAATACGTTAAAATTCATCTTTG
>JAODUJ010185042.1:0-10721 GCA_027564615.1 Psolus chitonoides
CTGCTCATTACTCCTCTCTTTACTCAATTTACTCGGAGCAAGCTACTCACTCCTCCTCTATTTGCTCAATTTACTCGGAGTAAACTCCTCATTGCTCCTTTATTTGCTCAATTTACTCGGAGCAAGCTACTCACTCCTCCTCTATTTGCTCAATTTACTCGAAGTAAACTGCTCAATAGGGCGCCTTTTGCTTTTTTTTTTTGCCTTTTGACTAACTCCCCCATTGAGAAGATTAATTCACGAAGGGGGTAATCAGCTACCGTACTTCGCGAAATGTAAGCGAATACCCATAGGTATAATAAGATCATTAGCAGTGGCAATGAGGGGCGCTAGGAAAACCGAAACCGGCTAACAATTGTATTTGGAATGGACAAATATTGATAATAGTTCTCCAGCGTCATAGGCACCCTGTAATGGAAACTGCAAGAGACCCAGAACTCTGACTAACGCCATTATCTGTATGGGATGAGTCCTAACCTCCATACAGTCCAACTCCTATACACCTATTTTACATAGGCCAAGTATACCAAAGGTGGAATGAATGTCACTCGATCCGTTACCATATACTGGTCCTTGATAGTTGTGAAAGGGGGATGCCATGCATAATACAAAGCTTTGTACACTTACATGGTTAGGTGTTACCCACATTAACAGGAGCAACTTACTAAATATTATGCTTATTTATAATCGTTTAGCAAAATAAAAATGGAGCAAAAAGTTAATTTGTTTTCGGTTTATTCACAAGAACATGCAACGTACAAAGTGATATTTACATTATAACGAATTGTGCATTTTACAAGATACATAGGCCTATAAATCAACATGGCAAGGATATGTACCAGTTAAAATATTGATTATGATAATATACTCCGTTGGTGATATGCATCGGCAATTCTTACAATTATATCAGACACAAAGATCGACCACTGTAAAATATGTTATTTCATATCGTACTATCATGAAGACTGACGATCAGCCTATTTCCATAACCATCCAGACCCATTGAAATTTATTCCATTGTTCACAAACAATTGGGCATTGTTCATACTACACAGATATATAGTCTTAGTATGATTACAAGATTGTTAAATTGATTTATGGTGTGAAAGAAGTAAATCTCCCGTACTAATATTGTCATTATTGGCAACAAACTGACAAACGGTGCATTCTCGCAAAACTAAAGTCACACATGGCTATGCATATGAAAGTAACAAACCACATGTATATATTACATAATTATGATTCCATCGATTTCAAAAGAAAATCTGACAAGGAAAGGGATAAATCCTCATGTCGTAGGCAGTCCAGTGATTCAATTCTCACATTATACTGCTAGCTTAGGGTTAGTATTCACTACACCAACCTTTATATACAAAACAGAAACCTGTGAAAGAGAATTACCGTAACACCGATACGGCTAAAGCCGACGTTTTAAACATACATTGTATAGGAATGAACGAATTCCGTTAATTTGATCCACAATTTAGAAAATTTACAAGGAGACTGAAAACAAAAGAATCCGCAAGATTTTAAATCGTCGCCGCTATCCTGGGATAACGCCTTCTTACTACATTTGACGTACACTTGTGCGACGAGGAAACAAAACTACGAGCACTTTCAATTTTACGCTGCGAATATCTGATTGTTCTGCATCGTCAACCTTCCGCGTGTCCACAGACCGCATTAACGTCCAAAACTACCGGTACATGGATTGACACATATGCTATGTTTGACTACAATGCACTATTAATTATTTTACGCAAATTCTTTGCAGCAAATGTTTCGAATCTCACGACCAATTATGTAAATTGAGCGCATCAGGTTTTCACATTTTTTAGCATCCATCAATCAGCTCTGTTGCTCTGTCTGATCACACAAATATGTTTTCTCAAAAGACGCAATGAGAGGGCAGACAATTACAGGAAATAAAATTTATTAGAACTAAAAATAAATATAAATTATTGGCAGTTGTGTCAGTAGTGAAAAAAGGGTTGTATGTACATAGGACACACAACACTGTTACGAAAGGAATGGTTAGTAACCATAAGGCACGGTATCGAAATTGTCCACTGGCACACGCTTAGTGTAAACAACTTTGTAGACCTTCTTCTCTGTCCTAGTTTCGATATTTAATGTTTTACCGTTACGTATGATTTTGTATGGATCAACTACTTGAACCATGTCTGAGCCAATCCCACGAGCCATCTGGGAAATTGTTTCGAAATTGATAATGGAACCATTGCGATAGTTCAAAGTAATACCGCGTACCTTGCAGTGAGACAGGTGACCGTTTTTGTCTGCTTTCGCTAGTTTGTATGCGTAATTCTTTGGACCCCCGGACGCAAACGTAACAATATGGTTGTTGGAATCCAACTCGTTAGTGAGTTCGCCCAGGAAATCCCCAGTATCCGGCTCCCAAGCACCCTCTCGATTTACATATATAACACTGTCAGTGTCATAGTACAAGACTCGACGATCGAGTTTTTCCAAGAGGTCGTACAATTTCAACCTCGCTTGTGCAGTAGTGTATGCGGCGATAATGACATTTGTTCTACCAGATGGTTCCACGAAGTCGTCAGTGTGTCGCCATTGCATTTTCACCATTTCATCGTTAACAAACGAGATATTCTCAACCTCTGTGTCGTCCCGTGTCATAAGATTAAAGTACTCGCCTGGATCATCAATATAGCTGGTCTTACTCATGTTGGGATGTTGACCGAATTTCCCCCAGAAACTGTTAAGCATGAGTTTTGCCAGTGCTCTCATGCCAGGATTTCTCTTGATATTGCTCCTGTCTAACACAATGCCTTCCTTATCAAAGTATTGCTGAATGTACTGATCCCTTTGCTTTTCTGTCTGACACCACCCAGGCCAGTCGCTTGCCTCTTGCTTCAGCTTGAGGAAGGCGTTCACATATTCTGCAAATAACCCTCCCTCGTTCTTACGTGGGTCGTAGGCGGTCACCTCTTCAAAATGCCAAACTTCGTATATGTCGAGCAAACGATAACCCTTCTCTATAGCCTTCTTTAATTCTAGCGTGACCCACGTACCTATCAGAGCGCGTTCATTATCGCCATGCGTACAGGGGGATTGCGCGAGGGATTCGCAGCACGTGGAGCATAATGGGAACATTAACCGCCCAGACGCCTTGTAGGGTAGTACCGGATGGTACAGTCCCCTGGGAGGTAACACTTTACATTTGACAAGGCCCTCATACTCACTGATGTCGTTGAAATTTTCAGTAATGATTGTGGGGTGACCTACTGGATAACTTCCATACTTGTTGACATACGGATATAAGCTAGTGAAATCAACGTACTTGATCTTTTCTCCCACACCAACAGTGTAATGCAGTTTTGTAGCATTAGTACGACCACCACAAAAGGCATCTCGCGGCACGAGAGGAGATGGGATTTCTAGTACAGATACAAACGCAGCCATTTCTGGGTTCTGCTTAAGTTCAGCGTCGAATTCGCATTCCCATTTCTCGACGTACCGATATCCATGGTTTATAATATACGAGCGCTTATCTAGGGTTTTCTGATACAACTCCTCCATGGTCAGGGCATTGAAGGGATGTTTTGTGTCTCGAGCCAGACACGTATGCCCATGATGAAGACATCCATGGAACTCCAGCACAGTTTTAACACCTTCGGCCTCATAATAGCCATCAGCTTTGTAATTGTCAATGCGTTTTTCGCCTTGATTACCAGCGTGCTGTATGTACTGATTGGTATGGTGAGAGATCCATTTCAACCACTGCAGCGCTTTGACAGACTGGCGGTCGTTTGACGGATAACCCTGAGGGGGGATAATGCCTATGGTTTCGGGAGCTAAGTATTTGCTGCGATACACCAAGTTACACGCTGAAGCTATAGTGATGCATTTTTGAAATGGGTCAATGCCTGGACTATCGTCACTGGCAGTCATTTCCATGAACATAGACCGAAATTGCAGACAAGAGCGGCGCAAGATGTCAACGTCTGACCTACAATATGTTATAATTTCCTTCTGGAAATCAAATGCGTCAGTGCAGTGTGAATTATACCATTTCACGAACTTCTCCCTTTCAATCGGAGACATACCATCAGGGTTATAGTATTGCATTTCAGGTAAATGGGGTAGAAATGCATTTTGGTTTGCTGTGGTGTTGAAGAAATGGGGAAAGTAACCTTTGGCCAGTTCTTTAATGTCAAACGCACCGGGGAGCTTCGAAAGAGCCATTGGAAGAAAATTGAAGGAATCAATAAACTTCATGTCTGTAGCTGCCACTGTGATGCTCATAACTTTAGCCCCGTTGAAAATGACTTCAGGCAACACTGCGTTATCATACAGATATCGAAGCACAAAATACGAATCGTAACCTTTAAAGTTATGACACAAAACGATCGTCCCAGCGTTTTCCTCTGCGAACAACCACTTACAGAATTCTTCACGAGTGTTGGGACCTTGGAAAACGTGTTCTCGTTCTCCACAGCGCATACAAGATTTGATATCATTATTAGAGAGACATTCAGTGCAGACCTTTTGCGCGATGCACAGGTTAGGTTGGTGAACACCTGACTCTTGGATACATTCGAAGTCAAAGAATATGTAGGTTGAAATATCGTCAGTTTCATCTTTAACTTTGCTACAAAATTCCCCCTCATCACAATTAACTTTATTATTCTTTTCTTCATTATCAACAACAGGCTGCATGAAACACATATGGTCTTGTTGCACATATTCCTTGCAGACCGAGCAGTACTTTTCACCGCAGACGTGTGGTTTACCCCTGTGTTGTTTTACACTGACAAATTGACTGCAATCACGACACCTGTAATACATTTTACATACAGTCCCAGATGAAGGCGTTCTTTGTTTAATGTGATTTTGATAACAATTGGTATTCTTGAATGACCTATTACAGTCGGCACAATACACCCACTCCTCTTCTACACACTTATCATGAAAACAAAGTTTGCACGTGTTTTCACACCGATGCTGAAATTTGTCGTTATATCCTTTCAGGCACTCAAAGCAGAAGTAGTTTCGATTGAGGAATGCGGGCATACTCGTAATGACGTCATAATGCCCGTCGTGATGATAAAGATATATCTGCTGACTGACTGGGGGTCCCTTGTATATCACAGCATTTCCGAAGTCTCTCGACGCGATGACCAGTTGATAGCGTGGGAGTACTAGTTGAAATTTCTTGATTTCGTCGATTCCACATTTCCTTAGCGGTACCCCCGACTGATGACGCAACTCTTTGGCGAGGGTCCTCTGTAATTGACGTCCTTTGTGAACGGCATCCCATTTATCATTTTTCTCTACCCGAGCTTTGGCTGTTACAATAGCTCGTGCACAGCACAAGTCGTCTCTGTTAGCTATCTGAATGATGCACTGCTTTTCCTTTAGAAACCTTTCCAGATCAACGTATTTCTTCTTCGTAATTTTGCCACCGTGTGGCATTGCGACATGTGTAATATGTATTTCAAGAGAACCGTCAATAGTGAACTCTTCGTATGACTGCAACACTCGCTCTACTTCCGACAGGAACCGATCTGCTGTAAGATGTTGCTTCGGTATGAAAGGTAACGTTATGGGGTAGTCGAGTTCAGGATGCACCACCATCAAACGAATGAGATCTCGAGGCTCAGCGCCATCTGTCACAGCGTCGATGATACTCTGGAAGACACGCTGTAAAACCATTAGAACTGAAGTGCGGTCGTGTATGTCAATATCGTCGTGGAACTTCAACGTGTACACCTGGCCCTTCGTTCTAAACTTCTTCATATCGACCTGTCGCTTCTGAGTAATGGTAGGCTATACATAACATATCATTCACATCTTGTGTTATTTTCTGCCGTTTGGGGGCTGGTTCGTCTGGTGCACTGTATCCGGTCTGTACAGCGCCTTCGTCTGCATGCTGCCTTCTGTGATGGCGCAGATAGTTGTCCCGACGGGCGAACACCTTCCCGCATTCGTTACACTGGTGTTGGGTAACATCGTTGTGACGGGTAACGTGTCGGGCGTAGTTACCCCGTGTGGTGAAACGTTTCCCGCATACCTCGCAAGAAAACATCTGTGAAGAAGGAAAAATAGGGACTGTGAGGAATTGGAGCTAAAGTATTAAGTGTGTTAATCTTTATGTTTTGTCTTCATAAACCAAGGGATCCGAAATATGTGTCAAAGTAAATGGTTGTGCTCAAGATTGGATATTTCTTGCGTAGTTTATTGGTAAATGTGTGCGCTATTTCTTCAGACTGCACTGTAAACGTCTCGCTTTCTGGTAAATATATGCCGTTTGCCGAGTCTGAATTTGTTACCTTACTGTCTGAACAGTCTAACGTACGACAAACCATGCGTCTTCCTCGGTGTTCACGGGGGGTAATGATTCAATAAAAGCGCAGCGGTTCTGTCAAACCTATTTATTTGCTTCTCCTCAAGGAAACAAACCAACCTTGGTGATTGGTTAATGCCATGATCCTATGAATCTAGCATATGCTTGGCTAATGATGGTATGACGTCATTGTTGCTAGTGCGCGAGGGGGATTTTGAATTACAGATAGATTTGTTCCGATCCTATGGCATGTTAACACAATATACGAAACACTTTACGTTGATTTAGTTACCTATACGGGATTACAGTTGACTAAACGTAAGATTGCAGCGTGTTGCGGAAAGTTAAGTACACAACATATATGAAAGATGGATCATCTACCCAAAAGTTTGCTAAAACTTCTTCTTCTCCAAACAATCAAACACAGCAGTGACAGCACGTACACAAACTTTCATTTCTTTTATTACAAATTTCATCAAGTATCTACCGTACTTTGACGGGTGTCCTTATTTGAAAATGTACTCAACTAAAACATTTTGGAGTTATGGTACTTACTTTGCAACCTTTCGGTTTTTTTCTTTTTTAAGTGTTACTGTCGTGACTGCGTTTCTTATTTTGCTTGATGGAGAGTGTAAATAATTTTTGAGAAAGCTGGCGATGCGTCTTCTCAGACGGTCTTCAGTGAAATGATTTAATGGCAGAAATCCGGTGCTTTTATTCATTTTTCTCTCACAACGAAGACACACCGAGCTTTGTGATTGGTTGACTGATCCAGCCGTTCTAGCATATGATTGGCTAACAGACTAATGACGTCACCGTGGATGTAATATGCACCACGGGACACAATATGGCCAAGACAATTGCCATAGGGATAAAACCGTATCCAAATATTTATACAAAGTTAACTCGTTAATCATATTAACTGCACTATAATAACACTCATAATGTTCTGGTAGCTTGGTTTAGTTCAGGTTAGTTTTAACTTCCGGCTATATGTATAGTATAACGAATTCTTTTCTTGTGCATACAACCTATATTTTCTTAAATATAATTTACTTTTATTTTCCAAGAGTTGCTCTACAATGTGTAACGTGTAAATACACCAGTCTCATATTATTTTTGCTATTATGAAAATCACATACGTTTTGATAATAACTGTCCCCCTGACTACAGACTCCTATTCATTTTTAGGCTTCTCTATGTTTTGGAGATTGAATAGGAGTAGCATCTGTCTGTCTATTTGGCTTTTGACTGTACAGTAACAATAATCATAAAAAAAGAGGAAACATCACACAACACGGAACTTAATACAAAGTTACAATAAGAAACTGCAAAGGAAATGAGATTACTAGAAACATACGCAAGAAGTATTGAATGAATAAAAGAACAAACTCCGTAAACTGAAAAAATAAATAAAACACAATTACCACTGATACGGTAACGAGTACAGTAGGCAGGATGCAAATACATTTTAAACAAATAGAACACGAATAAACCACAGATGCAATAACATCAACAAAATATTCCACGAAAAGCATTACAGCAAGCAAAACACAACACCTATAATAACAACAATACCATGAAACACACACAAAACTAAATAATTTGTCAATAGAATAAGACACCCAATTTCGATAATGACGATAATACCGACGTCGAAACTTTGCATGTCAACAAGACGAGACGAGAATGTATGCGTAAATGAATAACACAACAGGCACGAAAGATAAAATTACCAATAAACGAAATACGGTAAAAGGTTACAAGAACAAAAGAAAATGGATAAGCAGACTGGAGCGAAATGAAAGAAATCAACTGGAAAAAATTCATACAGGAAAAACAGAATAACAGAACGAGAACAAAACAGACTTGAAAAAAATACAATGAGTGAAACCCCATTTGGCCATGGTTGTTGTTGTTGTAGTAACTGCCAGTACGTGATACACTAACCGATACGTATTGAAGACAAGGTTAACTAACGATGAAACGATGATTGTGCTTAACACAGTTTTTTTTTAGATAATAGAAATAAATTGTATTCGTGACAAGGTTATTCAATCAAACCATCAAGTTTTGTGTTGCACCTATAACACGAAATATTGTACGGTGTTACAAACACACGCCGGTTGTAGTCGAATATTAAGCCTATTGATCAGCTGAATAAATCGTACCGGTACCCCCTGTATGTTATCTTTTCAGTTTTGTTGGGAATCCTCCCTCATACGTTAGCGGCATTTCCTGAAAGTTTCCCCATAATTGCATATTGTCTCCTTTGGATATATTTTGGCATGGCATGGGTTACATGTTGGACCACGACGTATAATATTGCTGTAAACAGATTATGTGTAACCATACATGGTAACAGCAAATATACCTGCATATAAATAAATGCGTCAGTTCCATCAACTGTTTTACATCGATTTTTTATGCAGAGGCTACGGAGCTGCGCAGCTAATTCGAAATCAGTATTAAATAGTACACAAGTACTGCAATTCAATTGTGCAACTTTCCTTTCACAAAAAAAAACCAATAGCACTAGCGAAGAATCTCTCAACTGTTAACAACCAGATACAAGACATACCTGTCGTTTTGCTGCCTACCTGTAAATTAATGAGGGCCACATAGCGGGATGTCTGGTCAAGACGTTTACTTGCAACGCGCATGAAATGTATCAGTGTGGTTTTAGATGACCAAATATTCTGTATCTCAGTAGTTCAACTTGTTGCCTTGAACAATTTAAACAAATTACTGAAATACAAACTGCTAATAAAACATATAACACAACACGAAAGAGACTGAAATGTAACGAACAAAATGATTGACATCAAAATAAATTATTGAAAACATAGACAAAGAGTGAAAACAAAACGTTATAGGAAATAGACCTAACTGAAATCACAGTGTAAGACACTGCACATACACAACATGTAATAATTAAAATCCCCACGGAGAATCTCTTATCAGTTAATAACCAGATACAGGCCCTATTTTGTTGACCTTCAGACATTGATGCACACCACTACAGCTATTAACACTGAGCAAGGACCACAAGACACGACGGGGGTGTCCAGACATGCTCACCGGCTCAATGGGGAATGAATATTGTCCACTGATGATTCATGCTGGTAGGTGAGAATCGGAAATAGGTCTACAGTACAGTGCCGTGGTGACCAGCATACAAATTAAAAACCTGCATGAAATTGGCCTGAAAAAGTGTTCAGCCACTCACTAGTGTAGCACGATCAAATGTTTACGTATTAGAACAGAAATATAAGCATATGTGCCACGTTGTTTAAATATATAAATGAGAGCAAGCTCACAGGTGTAGACTTAATTAACAGGCTATGTAAAGCGATCAGCTATCTATTTCGGGGAATGGAAAAATCAATACGCTTATTTTTTATTTTTTGGGGGGCATAGGCCTCAAAAATTGTCGTCACAGTTAATATCTGGTCACGTAAACAGACGACTGCCACGTATTCTTAAACAACATAAATAACAATTTTCAGTTTTTTACCAGCGACTATATGCCCAATAAACAATAATTACTTCCCACTTTTATCTTCAAACCTTAATTAGAAAAGAATACATTTTAAATCGATCGTAGAATCAGACTCTCCCAACGCAATCCATATGTCTGTAATGAATTGGTACTGAGAGAACTCACGGTATGTCCAGCAAAAACAACGGTTTATCTTTTTGAATGACAAAGACACCATGTCGCAGAGAGCCTGCTAACAGGGTATGTGAAGAAAAACGGATTATTACCGTAAAATTTTTAGGCTGGCTTAAAATTTTAACAATCCCCCCGCGGCCAGATTACTGGGCCTATCGTTATTATTGCCCTATGATTATACAGTATGACTATACTGTTTTTTACTAGTCTGCTCTGCTAATTGTACTAGTGTATTCGTCTATCGGTTTTGCAAAACGCTACCGGCAGTTATTCAAGTTACCGTAAAGTCCGTCTACCCTACGAATATACTGATTAAACGATTTCCTTAACCTACATGTAGCTAATTAATTAAAAATCAAACAACTAAAGCATAAAACAGTCTTCCCCCAAAACTATATCGGCCGTTATGTAGGACTAATAATGCTACAATATTGTCATAAGCTTTTCACACGGTGGCCTGCACACAACTTCCAATTAATAGCCATGCCTTGTTAAACAAAGTACTCACCTCTTAAATTCCGTTCGTAAAATTGTGAATCCCTATAATCGAAATACTTCGTTGTAATACTTCATGACAAAATAATTTCAACTTTCTTTAGTAAAATATACAATCAGCTTCGTAGCGTTGGTAGTCCGTACTGTAAACCAGATTTAAAATCACCGCGAATTGTAGACGGGGCGACAAGTCTAAACTTGTCGGTCATCAAAACAAGTGACGTC
>JAODUJ010185152.1:0-10720 GCA_027564615.1 Psolus chitonoides
AACCTACCCACCAAGTATAAGACCGATCCAAGATACCCTCTTTGAGTTATCGTGATTACAAGCCGGCGTCACAGACACACACACAGACAGACATGAGTGACTGCATAGATTCCTTTTTGCAAGGAATCAAAAAGTTAAGAGATATATATGATATAGCCTATAATGGTATTGCTTGCCTGGTGCCAACGCTATGGACATTAAATGGCCTTGGAACTGCACTAAAATAATAGGTTTCACCAGTGTCAGTGCTACGGGGGTTCATGAGGGAGGATTCCCCCCCCATTTTATTTTGATCTCCCCTCCCAGTTTCAAAAGTCAACAGGTGCTGGTCATAATTTTGAAATGTTTTTGAGAGGTTATACCCATGAAAATAAAAAAACAGTAGGGTTCTTGTCATCCACATGGGTAACCTACATGCCAAGTATGAACTGTGTAGACATTTGCGTTCAAGTTATCGTGTTTACAAGGTTTTCAGTGTTTGACCTATGTTGACCTTGGAACAGCACAGAAAACAATAGGGGTACATGCCAAGTATGATCTCTGTAGACATTTGCATTCTCAAGTTATCGTGTTCACAAGGTTTTCAGTGTTTGACCTCCATTGACCTCAAATGACCTTGGAACAGCAGCAAAAACAATAGCGTTCTTGTACTGCATATGGGTAACCTACATGCCAAGTATGAACTTTGTAGTCATTTGCATTCTCAAGTTATCGCATTTACAAGGTTTCCAGTGTTTGACCTCAAATGACCTTGAAACAGTACTGAAGATGACAGGGCTATGGTACTTCGTATGGGCAACCTACATGCCAAGTATGAACTCTGTAGACATTTGCATTCTCCAGCTATCATGTTGACAAGGTTTTCAGTGTTTGACCTCAAATGACCTGGAAACAGTACACCAAAAACAATAGGGTTCTTGTACTTCATATGGGCAATGCACATACCAAGTATGAACTCTGTAGACATTTGCATGAAGAATCAGGGCTGCCAACTTGTACTGGATTCAATATTTAGTACTGAAAATAATTGTAAAACCAGAAAACCAAGGGCTTTGTGATTCCTTGCCTGTAGATTTAAAACCTGATACAATCAGCCTAATCGTAGGTTTTCATTGTTGTGACTTCTGTTGATCTCAGATGTCTATTGATCTCCACAAAATGGGTATCATCAATATATTATAAATGAAATGTTACTGTAGCTCAATCCCATTTGCTAATCATGAACTTGATATGAATGTCCTAAAGTTGGAACTCAAACAAAGTTTGCCAATACAGTTATGGTGTTTTCCAGGTTTTCAGTGTTTGACCTCTGATACTTTCAAATGACATTTGACCTCCAACAAAAAATAATGGGGACCATGTAAAAATAATGATGAACATACCTACCAGGTATGAGCCTGATTGGAGGTGCCATTAAGTTATAGTGCTGACAAGGTTTTCAGTGTTTGACCTCTACTCATATTACCAAGTTACGTTGTTTACAAGGTTTTCAAGATGATCTTTGACCTTCACAAAAAAACTGGGGATCAGGTACGACTTATAATAAACACAGATACCAAGTATGGGCTCAATTAAACTATGCCCTATCAAGTTATGACATTTACAAGGTTTTCACAGTATTTGACCTATGTTGACCTTTGGCCTCAACCAAAAACAATAGGGATCATGTACTCACTATGAGAAATATACATACCAAGTATAAACCTGAACGGAAATGTTCTTATCAAGTTATAGTGTTTACAAGGTTTTCAGTGTTTGACCTAAAAACAAAAATGGTAGGGCTCATGTACTAACTATGTTGAACACACATACCAAGTGTGAGCTCAATGGAAGTTTGCCCTATCAAGTTATTGTGGTTACAAGGTTTTCAGTGTTTGACCTCAGACGACCTCAACCGAAATCAATAGGAACCATGTACTAACTATGGTGAACACACATACCAAGTATGAGCTCAATTGAAGTTGCCCTATCGAGTTACGGTGGTTACAAGGTTTTCACTATTTGACCTCTGTTGACCTCAGATGACCATTAACCTCAACTGAAACAATAGGGACCATCTATGCACCATGGGTGTTATCACCACTCAAGTATGGGAATGATAGGACCATGTGTCATTGACTTAGAGTGATTTTCAGCGAAATTACATCCGGCCCCGCCCCTTATGAATATTAATGAGATGCAATAAGATACTAACCTACGCATGTATCCCACCTTCTACCAATGCCACCAAAACAAGTTTGAACAGAATCGGACACACAGTTGCCGAGATATTAACATTTAAATAAATCGATTCTAAGCCCGCTCACTCATGAATATTAATGAGATTGGCACCAAAAACAATAGGGACCATCTACTCGCTATGGGTAATCCACAACCCAAGTATGGGAATGAGCGGATCTTGCGTCATTGACTTAAGCGTGATTACGAGCAATTTTCAGCGAAATTACATTTGGCCCGCTCATCATGAATATTAATGAGATGCAATAAGGTACTAACTTACTCACACACCACCTCCCACCAAAACAAGTTTGAACAAAATCGGACATACCGTTGCCGAGATATTAACATTTAAAGAAATTGCTCTACTCACTATGGGTAACCTACCCACCACGTATGAGACCGATCGGACCTTGCATCATTCAGTTTCCGTGATTACGAGGAATTATCAGCGAAACTACATTTGGCCCCGCCCCTCATGAATTTTAATGAGATTGGCACCAAAAACAATAAGGACCATCTGCTCACTATGGGTAATCTGCCAACCAAGTATGGGGATGATCGGACCATGGGTCATTGAGTGGTTAAAAGCAATTTTCAGCGAAATTACATTGCCCCCCCCCCCTTTCATGAATATCAATGAGGTGCAATAAGGTACTAACCTACACATGTACCTCAGCCCCTACCAATACCACCAAAACAAGTTTGAACAATATCGGACATACGGTTGCAGAGATACAGTAATTTAAAGAAATTGCTTCTAGGCCCCGCCCACTCATTAATATTAATGGGATTGGCACTAAAAACAATAGGGACCATCTACTCACTCTGGGTAATCCACCACCCAAGTATGAGAATGATCGGACCTCGCATCGTTAACTTGGAGTGGTTACAAGAAAAGCGTCACACACACATGCATGACTGCATAGATTCCTTTTGCCGTTGGCAAGGAATCAATAAGAATTAATTTCTCCAAATTACTGATTTTGAGACTTCTATGTACATTACTATTGTTATATGATTTCAGTAAAAATAAGGATTTGGGGCCAAAATTGCCTTTGAGTAAGGGAAACTTGGTTTTCAAAATGGGAGCTCTCAGGAATCCTAAAACCCGTGGGTTTTGTAGTTCTTTCTGATTGTCAGAATTGTTTTTTATTAATGGCTGGACTACTCTTATCCTCTGCATCCATGTTTTTTTTTGTATCTCCAACAGGAAGTGGTTGCGTATTTGTCAAGCTTCGTGGACAAATCTAGAAAAGACAAGAAACTGGCCTCGGGTGATTAGTAGCAACTCAAGATTGGAACTATTCAACATTGTCATTATTAAGTGTGTTGTCATTGCGGGTGATCCGACTTGTGCCTCTGTTCTAGTTTGGCCAAAACTTAAAGGAGCTCAGTGGGTTTGCTTTTCAGCTAAGGAGAGTAAAATGTTGTTATTCGTCAAAAGTAACTGTATTTCCATAAAATATTGCTGCAGGACAAAGTTAGGAATGTTGCATTGTCTTGAGGTATAATCTGCAAACACGAGACTTTTACTGGGGAATAAACAGTCTTGACTATAAATTAAGCTGAATAACGGACAAGGCGGTCGCCTCGTCCGTTATTCAGGTTAATTTAGAGTTGAGACTGTTTAATAACCAGTATAAGTCGACCTGTTGTAGTTCATTCGTATTCTACAACCTAAATTTCGCAGGAAATGTTACTTTTTGGTTGATATTTTTAGGGAAAATGTGAGACTTGAGCAAGTCCAATAACAGTCAGCAGCGAGACCACCAACTAGCCAATCAGATGGCTACTTCTGTGAAGGTTTCTACTGCTACTGACTGCTCCACAATAATTAAAATATGAGAGAGGATAGTCTCGCAACATTGAGGTTGTAGAATCAATTTTACAAGTTTGGGCAGAGAATTTATGTTAATCAGGCCGGAGTAATGTTATGTAGTCTTATTCCTCACATCATTACCTTCCATATTGAAGATCGGAAACCGGAGTTAGAGAATCTCTATCTTACAACAGTAGGTATTGCGTGGATGACAATTCGGCAACACAGAAACTAACTGAGCTCCTTTAAGTCTTTAACCCATGGCTGACATTGAGCAGGGGGGAGTTTGCCCAACAATGGCTGAGAGGAGGCTTAAGTCCGGCGTCATCATGCCCAGTACCCCTGTATCCCCATGCTCAATTTGCAGCACCTACTGGCAGTTTCGAGCTAAGCATGGTCAGGGAAACCTTGAGGTATGGTAACATGCAACCCAGACATGGTCCAAAGGGTTATAGGAGTTCAATGAGTGGAGAGTAGAATGTTTCTGTTTGTTAATGAGATCATTTAATAATCTCAAATATAACTTTTAGGCTAGGCCTGTGTTCAACAGCTCTGTTTTCCATGGAACAACATTTACTTTCAAGATGAAGATCACAGACCTGAGTATTTTTTCATTCTCTTTCATACATGACTAATTGTTCATTGGTACTAGTTGGGATGACAACTAGGCATCCCACAAACTCATCGAGCTCCTTTAAGCTGAGTCAGTGGACCAGATGGCAATTATACAACCATACTCTAGAAACTGTTTCGGTTTATAATTTCAATTCTTTTGAAAAAATCAAAATTTCACTCTAGGCTGATAGACAATGTGACAGATGGGCCAGTGCCTAAATCCAGTTTTAGTGACGTGAAGTACACAAGATGGCAGCTTTCCTCCAGGAGGGGACGTCAGTATCTTACCCAAAGACACAATGTGAACCAAAACCTGTGTCCAAGAGTAGCAAACACTGCTAGGCCACTGCAACTCATACAATTCCATATTTTTGTCATCATGACAGGCAGGGTTATAGCTAGAGAAAAGCTAGTGCCGGCTCATTTCACCAACCGCACTTGAAGCAAGCGGAGAACAACAGATCACAGACGGGGGGGGGGGGGGCAGGGGCCGGAGGCCAGCTTTTACGGTGCACAAATACATGCAACTGATATTTTCTTTGCATATTCCTCACTTATTTGAATGGTATTTGCCACACATAATGCTGGCCAGAAGGGGGTGTTAATTTGGCTGTAGTGGCAGCCAGTCAGGCCAAGTATCGGCTAGCATAGCTAGAACCCCAATGACAGGTATTGTTAGTTGGCAGCACAACATAGTGGATTGAGTGACCTCTTTGCACTGGGGGCTCAGGTTCAATCCCACCTCTGCCTCAGATACCCACTTGTCAAAATGTGTTCCAGAGTTGTTGTTTGTTTTGTTGTGATGGGAGCAGTTGGCTTCATAAAATGGGGTTAACTGGATTTGTTCGACAAGATAGTTCTGCAAATTGATGAACAGGTTGCTACCACCACTAAGCATTCAGGGAAGTGAGAGAGCGTTTACTCTGGTCTGTCAGATGAGTAGGTTGAATGTCAGTCCCAGGGGCAGGATGGGATTGTGATAGTTAGTTACACACCTGCCTCAGTACTCTCTGAACACTAATCAAGAAAAGGAGGAGGCCGATACTGGTGTATATCCATTTTAACATAGCTTCAGGGTTCCTAGATGACTCTTAACAGCTTCCTCATCCAGCAGTAATAGGAATCTGAAAAATGTGGTCCTTCGATGAAAAATCAGTTTCTTGTGGGAACTTTTCTTCTGTATAGTAGTGATCAGTGTTACAGTAAGCTACAGTTATTGTATTTATAATTTATCATGTACAAATAGAGTAGTTTCTCAAAGAAAACAAGGTACTTTCCAGTTAGAAACAATGATCAGTATTATATTTGAGACTTTGGTTTTGTATCCTAGAATTTAGGACCATTGCATTTTTCTCAGCCAAAAAGTTCTGTGTTACCATTAACATAGTTTAAAATGATTAAATAGACAGGGATATTTGTCTTAAAACTTGCAGTACCCCAGAAAGGTCAACTATGTTGCCATTCTGCAGTAAACATTCATACAACTTGAACTTGGCTAAATAAACAAGGATTGGCAACACAATGTGACTGATGCTGAATGATGTCAGAATAGTAGGGGTTAGCCAACCTTTTTGAATCTGAGGGCCACATTGCTTGCTACCATTTCTGTGGGGAGCCACACACCAAAGCAGTGAACACACATGTGTGACACGATAGGACAGAGCATTCATGTCGGATGGACCGCACACATTGCAGCGACAATTCTGTCACAGGCCATTGTAAACACTATAGACTTTTCTCTGTCTGGAAATACTTCCCGTCACATGCATGATACGTCTTGCCACTATTGATTGGCGAAACCTGATGTATCGCATTGCGACACAAATGTTGTATGGCAAAAGTTGAGGTTTTTTAACATCCATGCGACAATAATGTTGTACCGTATCGCATGCAGCGTGTTCACTCCCATTGAAAATAACACTATTCAACTTGCCTTGGGACAAAAATGTTGTATTGTATCTTATTGCACAAGTGTGTTCACCCCTTACATCCCTATTTTTCTCTGTTATTTATTTTCTTCTTCCGGTTGTCGGAGGCATATACCGATATCCACTTCCGCCTTATGACGTGAAGTTACCAAAGCAGCCTGCACTGCAGCGTGGCAGTACCATACATCCCCCAACTATGGGTCAAATAGTAAACTCTACCCTGATACCCAAGACTTATAAATGTTTCATTGTTGGGTAAAGTTAAAGGTAAAGGTTACATCAAATGTTGCACTGGTTAAGCTCGTATTCTTATCAATAGAATTCTAGCTATCCCATAACTTCTTGTTCACAGCAAGCCTGGTGTGGCATTTAGTCTACTTTGGGAGTTGGATACGCTGTGTTCAACCTTTGAGTAAACTGTTTGTGGGGTTCTTTTTGTTGACTAGATCCTCCTTGAGGAGACTGTTAGGAAGGGCATCCAAGTCCTAATACTAGTTAATTGCTTCAATTTTCTTTACATTTTCTTGTAAAGGCCCCCGTCATACCCACTGTTTTGTGGAAAATTGACGTTAAATCGGATAATCATCAATCATACCAGAGACATGAATAGAAATCTGGAGCTGTGATTGCATTTATTTCTAGCCTACATTTGAAAATATTTCGCGCTACACGCGATTATGTTCCATTCATGTAGCTTCAGTCGTTTTCTCCAAAACCGCAAACAGGAACATCAATTCAAATCGAATGTAAAACGACATCATAAGGCTGAGAAACAATTTCTTTTCTAATCAGTTAATGATAAAAAATACCAGCATTTTTCATAACATGAGTGATGTTAATAATAGTAGGCCTCTATATTATAGGCACCGCCAATCACATTTCGGTCAAACATTTAAAGTTGTATAATATGTGTATTTTGTAGGGGTTGGAATGATGTGCGATATGATTTTCTGGACATTTGTTCCCAGTTAAAATCCCATTTCATATTCAGCATTCAATCACCTAAAAACTGTGCGCTTCGCGCTGTTGCAATGTATATGTCAGTGTCATATGCTTACATCCACATTATGAGTATGTTTTGCGGCCTTCGCGCGGGCATTAATGTTAATTCATTCCCATGTCCGTGCAAGTGTGCACCCACTTGTCCCACGTGTAGGTCCACGCTTTATAGATTACCATTCTTCAGGTGCTAAAATTTAGCGAATAACATTAAATTAAAAAATGGCTCCTGTTGTGATATTTTTGCACATTTCTCATGTATGGTAGCTGGCTAACACGAACAAATCGCGTCTACTAGCTGCATTATTGCTCTGATAGTTGTTTTTGCACCTTTCGCATGCATGGTAACCGGCCACGACAACACCTTTTGCGCGCTTTTCGCACACTAAACTGCATTATTACTGTTATTTGTTTGCGTATTTCACATGCATACACTGTAAATCCAACATGCGCGTCATGTGCATAATTTTGTCCCGTAACTATGAACACTTCAGGCACTGAAACTCACCTGAGACGATCACATCCATGTGCCTGAAGTGTTCATAGTTACGGGACAAAATTATGCACATGAAGCGCATGTTGGATTTACAGTGTGGTAGCTGGCTGCCACAACATATTTCACGCACTCACTGCGCACTGGCTATAGGAGTACGGAAGAAGTCTTGTGCATTTGGCATGCATGGTACTGGCTACAGTGGCTTCACGCGCGTTCTTGGCTTTGTTTTTACACATCATTGACCAAACAAATGTGGACTGTCTGACTGGATACGTGTCCTATAATGCACCAACCTAAACTACGTCATTTTGCTCACGTTTCACGCTCGCAGTGGGTATATATTGCGTCGTCGGTGGAATCCCGCAGACCTTGCATACGCCACTGGAATACACCCCACCTGCCCTACACCTGTTCGTTTTCTTCGAAAATAACATAGGCCCGAGCAATAAATTGTTTTTTTAACGATGTTGAATTCTATATATTTGTTGGGAAAAATCAGATAATCCATGTTGCCCACCCAGTAAATTGGAAAATAGCCACTAGGTGGGCAAACAAAATCAAAGCTGCCCACCCAGAAAATTATTCTTATTTACTTCACTGCTTCTACAGTTCTAGCTCATGGTATATTTATTTGTAAAGATGGGAAAACTTGTCACTGACAGCTTCGAGATATTGGGTGGCATGTGCCTGACGAAAAGTGCTAGGCTCAGCCGGCCGTCGAAGGTATGTGGGTCGATGGGAAAATTAATGGCGCCGACGTCACACAGTTCCGGACGCGGTCCGCTCTGGTACCCATAGGCACACTACCGTAAATATAGAACTCCCACGGATATTCTTAGATTGTATTTCACCAAACGTTGACTGACTTTGATTTGTGAACCAAATTGAGAAAACAGAATTTCCAAATATCATGGTTTACTGAGTTGTCTACTGTAGCCTTAAGAAATTCAGCCATAAATCTTGAGGGCTACCGTAACTGCTACCCGATTGGAAAAACATAAAATCAAATCTGACCAATAGTCCGCGGCCATATGGATGTCTAATAGAGTCCAGTGGTTCCCAAACTGGGTTGCACATGCACCCCAGTGGTGAATAGAGGCAGGTTGGGGTGCATATGGACGCATGTGGGAATTGGTGGTGAATGGGAGTTGGTAACCGTGCCAAACCAAACTCTTGATGATGTATCTAATATTGAGTTATCAAAATTCGACATGTTGCATCTCTCCCCAGAGTGACTTTCCATGTAAGTATATCCTATCGTGCAGGTACGTTACGATACGGTCTCACAGTGCACACGCGAGCCACGTGCATTTATTATTATTATTTTAATAGAGCGCCTAATGCAGAAAGCCTCTAGGCGCTTTACAAACCCAAGACTTAAGAGAAACAAAAGCTAGTACAAAATACACAACAACAGGAGAGAGAAACAAACTCATAAAACAGTACAGAAACAAACCTACTCAACAGAAGGAAAGAAGAGAACAATTGAAATCAACTAGGCAGAAAATGTTGAGTGAAGAGATATGTTTTGAGACATGATTTGAAAGAGACCACAGACGGGGCCTGGCGAATAGAATTTGAGAGGTTATTCCATAAATAAGGAGCAGCAGAGGCAAAAAAACGATCACCATAGAACTTATAAATGCGCGCGCCATTGACTTTAGCCGACGTTCGGTTGCTGACCTTAGAGCTCTATAGGAGAAACATGCAGCTGAACAATCTCAGAAGAATCGGTACGCAGGCTGCAACTGACTGAGGGGAAAAAATACCTTTCATCTGACTTGGTCTATTTTGAGAGTGCTACACTCACTAATTATATCAGGGAACAATTTCCCAGGTGGCTAATTTCGGAGGGCTATTTTATTGAATTAGGGGCTATAATCGCTCTTAACCCTCATTACCTGTAACGACTGTTTTTTAGGGGGGGGGGGGGCAGGCCGCGACTGATTAAAAAAGGAGTGTTTGATTGGGAGAGTTGGGAACCACTGGTCTGGACTGACGGTTGTATTGTATTTTGGCCAATTTTCAATGGGCGTCACACCGTGCCACATTTATATACCCTTCTGGGTGGGTTCACTGAATATCGCATTACTGCAAAACGCGACAGCCGATTTACGAACACATCACTATTCCACTGACTGCGTGTTTCGACTAAGTACCCCGCGAATATACGGAGCGTCGCCCCGTATTTGTACCCCCGTATTTAAGTGGATGATGGATAAACGTGACCGACAACCGGACCGTTTCTATTGGGGAAAAAAGGAGGGTGACGGTTCACCGCACGCAAGTTTAATGGCTCATGGAAATGTTTTCGAGGGCCACCAAATGAGTTTCGGTAGCTTTATGTCATACCCACTGCATTGGTCATCCGTTGAATCGTCACCCCCCACGATTCTACTGAAGGTGTCAGCGCTAAACGTGAGCCGTCATCTACCTCAAAAGGTACCTCATCACCCTGCATAGTCGTCATTCCGACCTGTTTCTACTGGGGCCGTGACCACGTATTTAGCTCGGTCACCCCGCATCACCCGTCAACCGCTGCTCAGTAGGATTTTTTAATTTTTTTATTTAAACATTGAAAAGGGTGTACTCGGTTAGCAGTTCAGCTAATCTCCCCCGAGGCCCGTTAAAAGTGAAAACATT
>JAODUJ010185263.1:0-16291 GCA_027564615.1 Psolus chitonoides
GCAAAAAAAAGGACGGTCTTCGTAATGTCGGCTACATATTTTCAACTTCACAAATATCTGTGAACATTTTGTTTCCATCGTAGTTAAGGATAAAGAGCCGTATTTTGAAATGGACTATACACGTTTTGGGTGGGGTATGACGACCGTTTATGGTGTTGGCGGGAAATTTGTCAGCTAAGCTAACATGCCCCTACGGCACCCGGAATTAGCCTATTCATATTTCTTTTTTTTTTGGGGGGGGGGGCTTTGGGGAGTCGAAGTTTTGCCAGGGGTGGTGGCCACCGCGGGGGACATTCTTCCTGGTTTGTATTAGCTCGCATTCGTAACAAATGCGATCCTGTGTAATACCGACAGATAAATTATTTTTGTGTATCTATATGGTTGAAGATTACACGTCTTCATTTCTTTCTGGGAGGCGTACCATAAAATCGACGCGCATCCGCCAATATACCATCAATGCATACCGCAAACATACTTCACGTAATAAAGGTGCGGACTTCTGGTTACCTCGTCCACATGCCAACTATTTCGTCAACTTCGTATGTACAAGAGTTGCTAAAGTGGCACACTTGGTGATCAATTTGACATAAGTTGATTTAGCAGGGAACAATAGATATCTTGAATAACATCAGTTGTGCTACAGAAGATATATGAGGATTGGTTGTGGTGTCGTGGTTACAACACTCGCTTCACATGATGAAGGTCCCGGGATCGAGCTCTGGCACGAACCATGAGGAATCCTTCTGTCCCCAGCAGTAAATGGGAACCTAGTGTAGCAGCTAGGGAATGTAAGAACGGCGAGTAGAGGAGGTAGCCAACTTCCTTAAAATGTCACATGAATGCCAAGAAATACATCCGTTCCTCCACTCCAGGTGGTAGGTTGTATCATTCACAATATGCCCTTCAATATACGTGCGGTGCATTAACACCGGGAGATTTGTGGCCCTATTTTGGCCATACAAGGGAATTTCACATGAATGTTATGAAATAAATCTCTACCCCAGTGTCAATATGTTCAAAACCGACCAATGAGATTCAGCAGCAGGGGCACAATATTTTCTATGATATTGTGTACTTTACCACCAAGTAACATAGATTTGTGTCCATGATTTATCCATACAAGGGCCTACTTGCTTGGAATGCCATATCAATTTTACGAACAACGCTCTTTCTCCCACCCGAGTGCTAATATGTGCAAAATTGACCACCGAGGGTCAAATGCAGGGGTCGAGTGAACAACAGTACCTCCTAGGATATACAGTACTGGTACTTTACAACCGAGCAACATAGATTATTATCAATGATTTAGCCATACCTGGCGAACTTCTATGAAATTTCACATGAATGGTAAAAAATACATCTTTCTCACTACCCATGCGCCACTATTTGCCAAACTGACCACTGAGAGTCGCGAACAGAGATCAAGTTTGTGTCATTCCCTCTATCCCCTGCGATAGGTAGGCTACTTTACCACCTAGCAACATAAATGTTTGTCCACACTGTAGCCATATAAGGGCCACCTCTACCCCAGTTGGCCAGTTCTAATATGGAGGTTCAGGAGCAGGGGCAAATTTGTGACGTTCATTCACAATAAATATGCCATATGGATACCGTACTTTGAAGGTACATACAGGGTTCATTTCTGTTGACATAACACAGCAAATACTCAAATATTGACATACACGATGCTAAAAACTACCAATATTTACATTTTCAATTGGATTTGGGCAAGAATATTGAGCGTAATCGATGAGTTTAGAGCGAACTTTTAGAAATAAGGGTAGAGCGGGTCCAGTAGCCCTTCCACCAATATGTTACGATACTAACGCAGAGATTGTACTCAGAATGAATCCAGCCTATGACATGTGTCAATTTACTGGAACGTAAACACTGGCCACTCCAACGCTAGTAATAGGCCTACTAACAGTACCTGGCCATGGGGTCTAGACTAGGCCTAACGTAATACAGCCAACGTACCGTACCAACCAGTGCAGTTTGCTCTATACTATAGTCTTGCTGATGGATATCTGTGTTTTTCGCAATGTCAACAACATATTTGGGTGCATACAATTGTTACTACTATTGCGATGAACATGTCCGCCGTAAGATACTATTTTTGTGCCGACAGTATTGACATTAGTTCTTAATTGCTCTTCTACAAAATAATTAGAGGGATATAGAAATCATTATGAGTAATTAAATTGAAATTACTTTCAAAATATGTTAAAAGGATTAGTAAGCTTGACCGTTTTTACTGGCGGATCCATCAAACCCTGTATGTACCTTTAAAATGCACCCAATAACATGGAGTTTTGTCCATGTTGTAGCCATACAACGACCTACTGGCTTAAAATGTTACGCGAATGTTAGGAAAAGTACCACATATCCTTACTCTTCAGTGTGGAGTAAGGAAATATGTAGAGTCTACACCGATATGTGCAAAACTGACCAATTGGAATTTGCAGCATGAGTCCCAGCCATATTCGGTTTCACGGCTACCCGCCCCCATGACAGCTCGGCCTTCATAGGCCGTGCGCGAAACGTTTCTTCATAAAAAATAGAAACTTATCAAAATTATTGGAGAAATGCGTATGATATGTAGACAGTCAGTTGGAAAAATCCAAATTGTATGTAATTTTATCCAAAGGCGATGGAGATTTAAATCGACGGCCCGCAAACTATGGGCCCCGGCCCAAAATCGGGCCGCGAGAAATATTCGGAGGGCCTGCATGGATGGGTAAAAAATATCACAACATTTCTACTCGTGTCCGTTTTTATACACCTCTCTTGTAATCAAATGTAAAGAAACCTCATGTAAAACTGATATAGGCGTAGAAATCGGGGTCAGGCGTGTGGGGGTAGGCTGGAGTAGTTAAAATACATGCCAAATTGTGAGTGATTGCACTATTTTGCATCTTAATAGTTTGATTTGCAAACAAATCCCGAAGAGGGGGGAAAACCTCTCCCTGGACCCTCTCTCTTTCCCTGTTCTATTGTTCGGTACTGAGACACGCGGCAGAGGTGTGCGGTGAGCCCCAATATTTGTCAATTTGACAATTAGTGGAAAAATCGAGTGCGCATTTGTATGAGTAAGATTACCGAATACGGTTGAAAAATTGGAGTGCGGCCGTTAGCAGTTTTTTTTTTAAACCGTGGTTTTTGGCCGGAAATCCGTAGGTGAAATGGTGATGTGGTTTTAATTTTTTGAATGAGCAGGAATTTATAAATAGTTGGAAAATCGGAGGTCGGAATATTCTGGTTTGTCATGTCAGGTATCACCATCTACGCCTTGGCGCGCGGTGGTGTTGGTTTTCATTGTAATGTGGTGAAATCCGTAGGTGAAATGGTGATGTGGTTTTAATTTTTTGAATGAGCAGGAATTTACAAATAGTTGGAAAATCGGAGGTCGGAATATTCTGGTTTTGTCATGTCGGGTATCAGCATCTACGCCTTGGCGCGCGGTGGTGTTGGTTTTCATTGTAATGTGGTGTCACTTGTAAGAGATGTACATTTCATAACCGAAAATTCAAGCGCTTCGCGCGCATTGGTGTTGGTATTACTCATCTTGATAGCACTTGTGCCGAAGGTGCGGTTTAAAACTCGATATTTATACATGCCAACCAAATTTTGTTCGCGCACTTCGTAATTCTAGTCCCTACCCCTCACTCAATCAACTAGTCCTAGCTACGTCCCTGTCGGTACCACTCACTGACAAAAATTCCCCAGGTTCGGAATCATTTCTACGCCTATGAGTATCAAACTACCCCACCAAGTAGGGCCTAAATAAGCTGGTTCCAAACCTTACACTGGATTTGGTATTTGCATCAGTTGGTTTTATGCGGGCCTAAGCCGCGACCTAGTTCTTGGACTCTGATTTGGGCCAGTACGTGAAAAGTTTTCGGATCTATGACCCACACAGTAGAATAGTTCGAATGCAAGTCAATCCGTTGATGTCATGCCATAGGCTAGGCACAATGTACCGTAAGTTGGGCATATTTTCGTGAGATTCTAATCATGCCCTTTCAACGTTTTACACATATATGATTTTGTTTTCAAAAACGAAAAAATCGGACCCCAATAGTGCATTTTATTGTTTTTCTGCAAACTATGATACGTGTTTGAGACCACTCCGAGTCTCATGTGCTGCGAAACACTTGCCAAACGTATGTATTGTGTGTACAGTCTACTACTATTAAACTATATATTTTTTTGAATTGGAGCCCTTACCCATCAAAAGTGGTACTATTACTACTGGTGCCATTACAACGCTGATTGGGCAAACACTGTTTCGACCAATACACAATTTAATATACATAGCGATTGCCCCTAAAAAAGGGTAATCTTCAGGATAGGGCTACTAAGTGAACAGGAATGACTAGCATACACATAATATTTGAATATATTAATGGCCATTCTGACCATATTTCAGGTGAAAACATGCACTTTTGGGTTCAAAAGACTATAGTATGCACATACAGTTTAAGAATTCTCAGTTTGAACCAATTCTGTGGGAAAACGGTTCAAAAGTGAAAACTTTAACATTTGGTACCATCTGTATAGGTGGTGTGGTGTAGCGTTCAATTTTACATAGAAGTGTTGTTTTGCTAACAAACAAACTGGGATGAGATAGTTTTTGAAATTTGAACCAATTTTTGAAGAAAAAAACATGTTATTTTTGGTTCAAAAGTGAAAAGTTCTCAACATTTGGTACCATCAAAAAAAAACTGGTACCGTGTATTAGTATTGAATAAAATACTTTCTTTTTCAGTTACATTGCTCGTTTCATAAATAAAAGCATGCGCACTATTGGCGGTTTCACCATGTCCTAGTTAGATTTTGATTTGATGTTTCCTTCCCAGGTCGTGGGGGTAAGTAGGAAGATGGTTTATTCCAATCGATTTTACTTAACGTAACATTAAGATTGACTTGTATTTAGCATCGGTCTCGGTCTCGACACCATGTGGTCTCGGTCTTGGTCCCAGACCCTTCAGGTCTCGGACCGAGACCAGCAAATTCATTCCAATATGTTTTTCAATTCATGGTGTATTAGTTGAATTTACCTGATAATTTTCATAATCAAGAAGACTCAACAATTATTTTCATTTATTATTTTACATGTGTATGATCATGTCTATGATCATGAAGTCAAAATAAGTCATTCCACTGTGTCTAATCAGTAACAATTTGACGCTAATATATGGCAAAGACCTCGGTCTCGATACCCTGTGATCTGGGTCTTGAACCCTCCGGTCTCGGTCTCGGACTTGCTGGTCCCGACTATAACACTGGTATGTAGGTACATACGGTACATCAGGGATTCCTTACGTTGTTAGCGCATACAATTGGCAACGAGGGAAATTATGTCGTTGAAACACTCCTCTATCCCCAATTGGAAGAGTTCATAGGCAGCATTTTAGATAAGTCAACATTGGTAGAAGCTATTTCAAATGTGACAACAGGTTTGGATAGCTATTTTAATCTGTTATCAACCTGTGTATTTATAGCCAACTTTCCATTTCGTGTCAATTGCTCTTTAAGCATTTTTGTGATATTTTTTATTGCATCATAGGTAAAACTAGTGTTTGGTGTTGCCAGGTATTGTAGATAGTGTCACTTGAGACAAGAGTGGACCATCTTAGAATGGAATTTTAGCAAAAACATTCACTAGCACTGTGAACCTAAAGTGTGTGTGTGTGCTGGGTGTGTGCTGGATGATGGTCTTTTGCCAAAAGTAGGCAAAGAAAAGTTAGGATTACAGCTACAATATTCATTATACTGGCAAGGACGATGCGCACTGTTTAACAAGAATTAATTGTATTGGCTATCCGATTATCATAGATCGATTGTTAATAAACAATAAACCTTAACCTTGAATCCTAACCCTAATGGCCAATCGAAAAATTCCTTGTTAATAAATGCGCTCCAGCTGATACTGGCACAGTGAATTTGACAACCGTCATTGTAACCGGCTCTTCAAATGATTATTGTTACTGTTTTCTTTCTCATTTGAGATAAAGGGGGCATCGTGACATTCTTCAAACAAACAAAATCTCAAACAATGAAACATTCTTTCATGTATTTTTTTCATAAAATATTATTTGAAAGCAAGTATCATTGTCTCATCAATTTGATTACTCACAAGAACGTAGGCTCCTAAAGCAAATTTGATTTTTCTCCCCAAAATGAGAATCAAATACAACACAGGATACTTAATTATGTAGGTACTTCATGCTTTTTGGTCGATGAGTTTTTCGTTTGCAAATATTGCAATGAATAAATAAAAATACTATTTCCGTCACTCACCGCCATAAAAGACCTCTTTGGGATTCCTACGTTGAAAAGAAATTGAGATATTCTAGAACTTTAATAATGCCAGGAAAAAATTTGCGCACTGCCTCGCCTTCTACGGACACGAAATGACCAGTTTTGCAAAATGTTGCAAATGATTCACAATTATTCTCAATTATGTGATAATTTACAAAGCCTTTAATCTTGGCCTGAGCTGCGCGTGCGACGACCAGTTCTATTGGATCTTCTTTTTCATACACTACTTTGGAAACCTCATCGTTTCCACTAAATGTTTTAGTTTCTACGATAATTTGAACGTTGTTACTTTCATATCCCCAATGTATTATTCTAATACTCTCACCGCAAACTTCAACTACTATAGCATGATGAAAGTACATTCCTCGATTGAACATTACATGATCACCCCTTTGCAGTTCGCGGACAGATGAGACTGGCTTTTTGTTCAGTTTAGTGGTGTTAATTTGTATAGGCACATTGAGATGGAAGTAAGCTCCTTCCCACACCATCTTGAACTTACTTTTACCTTTAACAACTTTACTTAACCACACCGCGTCACAGTCGCGGCATTGAATAGCAATTAAATCTCCGTTCTCGTTTCGCAGTTCGTCAAAGCCACTTTCCTCACCGCATAAACATCTGGAGAGGTCTGCAATGAGATGTGTGCATATATAAATATATCAATATACACTCCGAGGTTGGGCGAAAAATCATGGTAAAAAACCGTCATTAGGGGGAAATATGCGTTTTCACTTAACGTTTCACGATCAAATTGCATAGTGACGGGAGACTCCGATAATGAAATAGCGCCAACACACGGAAGCTGTGCACCCCCTAGCCTATGATATACGTATATGCCTGTATAGTGTATGTATGGTGTGCTACGTACCAGGGAAATATTGACCTTATATATCAGTCATACCAAAAAAACGACATTAGGGGGAAAACCTGTTTTTTAACGATACTTCTATGTTTTTTTGTGAAAATATCTGCCAAATTTATACTATTGAACTTATTTATTACACGTCTATATTGTCATATTAAAAGCTATGATTTGGCACCAATTGTTTTTGAAAATAGCATAGCATAGTAATTTTATACACAAATTCAAAATACCCAAAAATTATGTATAAAATTATATATATATATATATATATAGAGAGAGAGAGTGTGTGAGAGAGAGAGAGCGCGTGGTGGCCACACAGATGGAACTGTATTAGAGAGAAGAGGTGGGGGTTAGGTTACTTCGTTGGGTCTGTTGCATGTTGGGATGTGCAGAAGTGCAGGCAATAGTGGTTTTGTCCTGTGCGTGGGCCCAGGCAGCGGCTTTTATAGCGGAGGGGTCGGGTCCGAAAAATGCAATAATTCGGCTGGCCGCTTTGAACATCTACCCGGACCGTGTTCGGCATAGAGTAGTGTTTTTGTTTGTTTTTGTATGTAATGGACTCGAGGGGTTTTGTCATTGTCTGTCTTTACTTGGGCTGATATATTTTGGTCCCGGGCCCTTTTTGGAGTCGCGGTTTCGGGCCCTTTTATGGCATATGGCTGCTGCCGTTGGTATATTTGAGGGTCCCAGTGTGTGACTTTTGTGGTCCTCAGTGCGTGGTGAACCTGGCGCGGGGGTCTTGTCTCTGTCGCTCCTCGCTTGCGTGGGCCGATTCTTGAGGGTCCTTTGGGGCGGCTGTCTGGGCCCGTGTACGGGGTAGGGTATCTGCTGTTGGTGTTTTTGTATGTACTAGTGTGTGGCTTTTGTAGGTCTCAGTGTGTTGTGGACTGGGTCGGGAGTCTTGTCCTTGTCTCTCCTCGCTTGCATGGGCCAATTTCTTGTGGGCCATTTGGGGCGGCCCTCTGGGCCCGTATGTGGGGTAAGGTATCTGCCGTTGGCGTTGTGTGGGTAGCAGTGTGTGGTGGACTAGATGTAGTGGTTTTGGTCCATGTGTCTCTGTGATTGGGTGGGCCCATTTTTGTGAGTCCCTCGGTGCTGGTGTCTGAGCCCGTGTACGGTTAGGTGGTTTCTTGGCGTTTTAGTGGTGCAATATGACTGATTTGTGGTTATATCCTTTCGTCTTTTCACTCACTGGCGTCAGTTGACTATAGTCTTTCGTCCCAGTTGGGACCCCGGGGATCAAGTATAGGCTAGTAGCAGTATTCCATACCCTCATGGTCCTTCGTGCAGTGTGGTGGAGGCAGAAATTCAGATTTTTGGATCTTTGCCCTAGACCAACATATAACCAGACTGTCAAACCACAATTTCCGCCGTCTGAAGAATGTTTTGACTGAATTTTACGTGATTGTTACTAATTTGTGTACAAAGCCTATGGCAGCGTTGCTTCGGAATTCCTAAGCTGACGTCACGTATTGACTTGACTAAGTTGACGTTTTTCACTCGGAAATCTACGGATGCCTTTAAGATTGCGTGATAAAAATGCTAATTTCTCAAGAATGAATAATTTTTCGAAAAATAAACAGTGAGATGTTGTTCTTGGGATGCTAATACGTCGATTTGGAGATTTTCATAAACCCATTTCATGCCCTCTTCAACTTACCTTTGTCTGGTTCAAGCACTGGAATAGATGGGCATCTAGTTGGGTCCTCGGATTCCGACTTTCAATGAAGGAAACAAAAGGGAAAAATCATACGTTTCACAAATGCGTGATACAAAAATATTTCCTAGACCTACTTAACGTGTAGACTATGCGTATCGGGTGTAGACCGGCAAGTATGTGCATAGCCTCCACAAAACCTAGAACTGCAGTTGTATATTCAACCAAAATACCGTAACTATTCAAAACCAGGAAAAACAGTTAGAAGCCCACTGGTTTGATGGCACACAAGACAGTGTACTTGTATTTGAATAAATCGTATATTTATTTCACAGGCTAAGCTAGCCTATGCAACCGAACAATATTCTTCCAAATATATTATATTTGTCTGCATGCAAAGAGTACAATCGACGTGAATGTCTAATAGCTTTCCGTGATGAGTGTTAAGAAAGTTCACTATATGGTACGATAACACAATTATAATTTGCGCATGTGCGTGTTTACTCACCAGTAGTGAATAAAATATGTCCCCGTCTGTTTCATCGGTCTGAAATTCTGGAGTTTCGTCAATTGAGGGCTACATATCGAGAGGAAAAATAAATGGCCACTGAATACGAGCAATTAGCTAGGAACGTTCTTCAAATTAACACAGTCACGCAAAACATGAAACATTCACTACAATGAAGCAGTATGTTTGTAAATCAGGAGGCTGGACCATCTGTACACGGGGGGGGGGGGGGTATGTTGTATATTCACTAGGAGTCTATTTATCAGGAAGTTCTTCCGACGGAAAGACGCTTTAGTGGGCAACGTATCCTTCGCACCTAATGTTCGTTTTGGCGTAAAATAATAATGAGAATTGTTAAAGCGTATTCATATATTTTAATATGCAACAATGAAAATAATGTGGAAGGAATTACGAAATGACGAAGGTAATTATGATAAGATAATAATAGGTGTAAGGAACACTAGAGTGGTGGATTTCTGACCGCAACAAGTGTTACGAAAGCTATTTTTTAAGTTTACCCAAGATTTTCCAAAATGCGATTCTTAGAGAATAATAAGAGAATTTTACTAGTATTAATCAAGCCAAGATGGTAAGGATAAGTCAGAAACAACTTGCCTGAATTATCTGTCAGAGAAAGGTAAGATTTGCAGGTTTTGTGGTTACAGGCTTCAGTATATACCTAGCTAGATTTTGGAGGGAATGCTTGACATGGGAAACAGGATAGAGGCAGGCAAATATTGACCTGGCCGATGACATCAAAATTTGACTAATTCGAGCAGCATGGGTGAAGTGAAAAGGAAGACGGAAAATAGGGAGCACTGGAGGCGGTTGGTTGTCAACCTTCGTATCGAGGACGACACATCATGATGAAGAATATGATGATGGTGATGAATCGAGCCAAGCCCTCTGACGTGATTGTTTACTCACCATCAGCGAATAAAAAGTACCATCGTCGTACTCTGTTTTCTGGTTTGTTCCGTCAATTGAATTTTTACAATTTGAGGGCTACATAAAGAGGGAATAATTATTGACGACCGAACAGTCGAATATGGAGAACTCTCCCGAGTTAAGGCAGCTACCAGTGTTCGCCGAACACTGGTAGCTACCATAACTCGGGAGTGTTCTTCATATTCGAACTAGGGCAGCAGTGGTCAAATATCGTAAACAAAACATGAAAAATGCAAATTATGTTAGTAGCAGTAGTAGTTCTAGTAATAACCGACTAGTAGTACTATTAGCAGCATCATCAGTAGCAGTAATAAATGTCTGCTCAATTTAAGATGTATTTCAACTCATTGTGTAACTTTACTGTGATAAAAAAAAGACAAATACGTTCTAGAGAGGGGTGGTCATCAGCTGTTAGAGCTGTTCTCAAGGATTTCAGGTTTTTAAAATGTGGTCCCCTCTAATAACCGTGGAATAGCCGTAGCATGGGTGATTGAACTCCATTTTCGCAACCCAGCCACTAAGTATAAATTTTCAGATGATTCTCCACTTATTGTGTTTTCACAATATTGTCACTGTTCAACAACTGTTAACCTATACAGATCTCAGGGTTCGGGAGTACAAAACAATAGGGGTTATGTACTTTATAGGGGGCATTTACAGGCCAAATAGTCATAACTGCCTAGGCTTCTTTTGAACAAATGTGGCCTAATACGTTACAGAATTGACATCTCGAAATATATAACTGTAACGTTGCCTATCGGCTAATTATTTGAGTTAGATGTGTTATCTTACATGATATACCACCTAATGATTATATCATTGAGTTAGTAATGGTCAGCCTCTATCTTTTCCACATTCATCTAATGAGGATATAACAATTCAAATAATAATAATAATACTTGATGGTATCTGTAACCCTAGTATAAAATCCTCGATTGTCATCATTCTTTGCTCTTCATGCACAATTTTATTCGTTTTGTTTGTTGTTAGAACCTTTGGAATTCGTACCATACCCCCCGCCATTACAGACATTACAGGTAATAAAAATGTATTTTACCTCTAGTGCAGTGTATAGGTCTAAGTCCGTGTCTTTCTCATCACTATTATCGGTTGCGGTAGGCCTACCAGAGGGAGGAAGTTCTTTGATCTGAGTCAGCTTTACGCGATTGGGGGAACTACTCTCGTCATACGTCAACTGGAATAACATAATATTAAATGTTAACTTATTATAATATTATGGTCGTATTTGATTCAAGTAATGTTGTAACAAATCAACTGTAATGAAAGTATACCATTGCTCTTAATAGTACAGTATGACGGCAGTTATTTTCTACGGTGACTGTCTTCCTTCATATTGGCTATCATGATCAGTCGAGTAGCACAAGACATCATCATACAAGACATATGGAACAATGAGAAACTTGAACCAGCTGACAGAGTTTATGCCGGACTTTTTTTTTCGTGGCCCACGCATACAAAACTACCATCACATAACCGGTTACTAATAAATACGACATAACCAGTTGAAAAAACCGAAAAACATCCACGCTGAAGTAAGTACACCCAACCTTTTCCATTCGCGTAGCCACATACGCATGTTAACAGCTAGCCTGTACGACACCCAATCCACAGTTTATACCACAGGATGATGTAGTCTCGAGACTTTCAACGAACCTAGTATCCATAGTCTCCCTAACCTAACCTAACTGATCATGTAGGATATTACTTCTCAAGAAAAGAAGTAAACAAAGGAAAGTAAATGTCCGTGGATTAGGTGTGTACGAACACGCAGTACTGAATATTGATAAGGAACTGCGACCAAAATTTAAATAAAACCGGCAGTTCACGACTCCGCTGAAAGGAAACATTTATGCTGCTATGTGATTGGTTGTCTGGAGGAGGTCGCTTTTTTCAAACATACTTGACGGAAATTTGATTACGAGAGAGCTGCCCGGCCGTGAAGATTTAACACTTTTGTTTTGCCCATAACTCATCAATAAGAGGTGATATAGGAGTGACATTTTCGTTGTGTTACTTTTCGAAGATGAAGAAGCGATTGATCTCATTAAATTTTGAGTTCTTGATAGGTTTCACATTTCAGCTCTGAATACCGGTTTAAGAAATTATCTGCTGTTTTTTATATTTTTTAAAACATATCTTACCGGACAAAGGTCAGTACCTACACCAGGCCCGGACGGTGTGCATACGTGAACACTGCAATGTAAGTCTGCTGTGATCCTTCACCAGGTTACGTCCAGCGTGACCTCACCGTGAAGGTGGGGATCACCATGCAAACGAAAATTAATTCTGCCCATCGTTTTTCCCTGTTCCAATCTCTTATGCTAGCGACAGGTCCCATTTATAAAGTCTTTGGTATGACTCGGCCGGGATTTGAACCCCGGCCTCCTGGGTGGGAAGCGGACGCTCAACCACTCGGTTACACCGAGCCTAACAATTTGAGTAACTACCACTCTGACCCCAGCTTAGCTGCAAGCCCCTGTATGCATTACGTGAAAATTATGCCTTGCATAATTTTGTGCTGAATAAATTACTATTATTATTATTATTATTTTTTGTTTTAAATATTATTATTATATATTGTTTGCAGATATGTTCGATTTGTATGTTAAGTTGCTGATCGCAAATATTTCTATTTCTTGGATAAACATGTTTATGAAACTTTGCTTAAAATGATCTATGATATTACAAAGATTCCCTCATGACGTAGTATTACAGAACGAAAGCAAAATTGCGTTTCATAACATGTACAGTATATTGATACTTGTTACGTGTTCACATGACTGACACGTATAGGAACAAGAAAACTGAGAAGCTTTTGTGATTACTTGCCTCTTTGAGGTGCACAGTTTCAGGCTGGTATAGCCATTAATTTGCTACTTGTTTCATGCGGCCACATCTAGCTATCGAAGCAGACAACACTGCTTTGCTAACTTGGTACCAGTGCAAGTTTCAGTGTTTGACACCTGTTGGCTTCCATGTTAACAATATATCCCACACTCATAAGGGCCACCAATACAGGCTTGACAAAATTGGACATATGGTTACAGAGATATTGTCATTTAACGGAATTGCTTGCAAGCGCAGCCAATTAGTACACATTTTCTTATGGATATAACCCTTATTTTTACCCTAACTTTAAAGGATATATGCGATGGAAATGTTTCTTCTGTTCATGGAGATGCATTTTCCTTCGGATATATCCCTACCTTAGACCCTAAGTGTGCCAACTCATTAATAATAATGAGATTGGCACCAAAATCAATAGGGATCACCTACTCACCATGGGCAATTAATGTACCAGGTGTGACATAAATCCACCATGCCACTGCCGATATCGTGTGGTTAGGAGCAATTTTCAGCGGAATTACATTTGGCTCCGCCCACCAAGAATACCAATGATCCGTAAACAGGTACCATGTATGAAACCTCCTACCAATGCCACCAAAATTTGTTTGAACACAACCGGACATACGGCTGCCGAGATATTCAAATTTAAATGAATCGGTTCTAAGTCCCACCCACTCATGAATATTATCGAGATTGGCACAAAATCCCTAGGGATTATCTCCTGACCATGTGCAATCTATGTGACAAAAATGCCATCAATCCATCATGCCACTGCCGAGATTAAGTGGTTACGATAAATTTTCAGCCGAAATACATTTAGCCCTGGCCCCATGAATATTAATGAGATGTATTACGGTACTAACCTACTCATGTACTCCACCTGCGGCCAATGTCAATAGAATATGTTTGAGAACAACCGGTAAATTTGTTAACACAATACGGTTGCCAAGCAATTCGCATTTGAGGAACTTGCTTCTAAGCCACGCCCACTCATGAATAGTAATGAGATTGGCACAAAAATCAATAGGGCTCACTATGGGCAATCTATGTGCCAAGTATGACATCAATCTATTTTACCAGTGTTGAGATCACGTGACCTACCCATGTACCCCGCCTCCTACCAATGCCACATTTAAAAAGAAGCTTCTAAGCTCCGCCCACTCATGAATATTGATGAGATTGACAAAGGATCGTCTACTCACCATGGCCAATCTATGTGCCAAGTATGACATCAATCCACCATGCCACTGCTGAGATTAAGTGGTTACACGCTTTGTGTCACACACACAAACAGACACACATATACATGCAGTCATGACCGCATAGATTACTTTGAATATGATGTAAAGATAACTACAGTGAACTGAACAAAAACTAAAAAATAAAATTGCTATTTCTGTGCACTATGAGAATGGAAAATTAAATATTAATTAAAATATCCCTGTTTTTTACATCTATATAATATGTGCCAAATCTGGGGTTTCAGGCTGGTACATAAAATGCCATACTGGCAGCCCTGGGTGGCACCAAAGACACAGCAATTGTAATCAGCAGAAATGTAGCAGAACGGTTGCCGGTTGCCGGGAAGAATAGAATGACCTTTGCCAGGCGCAGGAGCCAACTAACTACCCGTCTCATGACTCCACCTCGCAGTTTTCATGCATCTCGTCTGATCGTGCTGTCAGGGGTGTCTTGAATTCATGCTGGGTGCTCCCTCTTTCCTCCTACGGGGCTAACTACCCCAATTCTGCATTGTCTTAGGCTTCAAACGTTCACAACATAACAAGGGCTAACCAATGAAGACCTACTTGATCTTTCTCCTTCTGTACTTCAGAGATGGTACTGTTCAGTCTGTCCTAAAATAGAAACAGAAAATGTAAAGTAATGAGCTAAAGAACACTTCTTAACGTTGGACTCCCACATATAAAAATACCACCACAGTAAAGTACACTAATACAGAAATAAGACATATTCAGTTGAGAAGATAAACAATTCCATGGGTAATGGAAGAACGAAATGAAAACTTACCGCCATTGCACCAGTTCTGCAAAATTGTCCACTGAAAAATGTCATTTTAACAGTGACTTTTCTTTGGCCAATTACTCCTGGATTATAATTTATATATTAGTAAAACTTACGTTGTGTTACTTTGCAAGGAATAAGATCTTTGAATCTTGATTTCATGGGCTTGAAGGTATCAATTTTCAGCAGTTCAAATTGCTGGTTTAAATTGGGGGCACCAGTCCAATGATCAAATTCAAACTGTTTGAAACTTGTGCTGATAACTTTCCCAGCTCTCCATTCAAAACTGACATTTGTTCTAGATATTTTGCTAATTGTGGTAGTTTACTGGAACAGATTTTTTTTTTCTTGGAACAAACTTGGGCTACAGTGAGAACACATGATGTACATGAGCACATCCGCATACACTGAGGTAAATTGTCATTATAACAGAATTTTCTAATTTCTAGTACACCTTGCATTCTCTGATACAGTGCCTACCATCACAACATGACCTCCATTGCACCATCAGGGTTCTCCACTGGTCTCCGTCGTGTCCGGGAGCACTGACGGAGGGCGCAGCCTGAAATTGCGAGCGCCGAAGGCGTGGAGCTCCCAACGGGGACATGGGGATCCTCTTTCAGAATTTTTTCAATTGGTGCTCTAGATGCGATTTCCAGCATTCTCCATGCACAAAATGCCTCAAAACGATCACTGAATGCGCCGTTTTATCCCCGCGATTTTTGTTTTTATGATTTTTGTCCAGACGGCCAATTTTGTTGTCGGGGCGGCAAATTTTTGACCCGGCGCTAACGGCACCTATGATGATATTGTCCAGGCGGCGCACCCGGACAAAACCGCTAGTGGAGTAACTGACTATGTACGAAGAAATTAAGCTACAAATTCAATTTTTTTATAGGCCACTGACGAAAATTACAGTTTTAGTCCTATTTCTTTGTAAATTGCGCAATTTATGAGAAGAAACTTTTGTGAAGGTATTTTTTCATAACTAACAAGGGGAAAATATAGTAGGATCTCCGTTTTGTGAAAGAAAGGTGTTTTGAGCATGCATGCATACACACATTTTTACTTTGAAGGAGCTCAATGAGTTTGCATT
>JAODUJ010185264.1:0-10720 GCA_027564615.1 Psolus chitonoides
AGCTAAAAATGTGTTATATGGTGTCTAATAGACTGATATAGAAATACAGTCAAATCAACAACAAAAAACTTTTTATACTGTGTATAAAAGTTCTATGTATATACAATTAAATTAGTAAAGCGGAAAGCAGTAGTCAATAATAAATAATAAGCAATAATTCCTATTTAAAACTGTTTATAAAGATTAGTCTCCCTCAGGAAACCCAGTATCAGTGAATAGCTTTCATCTTGGAAAAAGGTCTTAATATTTTGAACGTTATAATATTTACAGCGGATGTGGGTAAAGTCAACACATACAATAAGAATATGTTTGACAGTTAGTTCACAATCACAAGGTATACACTGAGGTACTAACTCACCTCTAAGTATGTGGACATGTGTCAGGTAGGTACGACCAATACGGGACCTCGCCATAACAATTATTTGTTGAATTGTGTGTAGTTTGTTTTCAGGAAACGTGTCCCATGTTATTTGCCATTCATTTCCGATGTAATTATTACCCTGGAGCCGCGAATCAGTATAAGGAAGCCTGAGGTCGGCAATACTCATATTAAGAGCTTCTGTAGCTAAAGTATCGGCTCTCTCATTTCCCCGGATACCTACATGGTCTGGTACCCAGGCCAAGACAACGGAATTCTGTAAACGGACCAAGTTGGAGTAAGCCTCACGTAGTTCAACAACATAGGGGTGTATGTGTTGTCGATCTTTCAGGGCCTCTAAACTGGATAAGGAGTCTGTGAATATTATGAAAATATACCCAAGGAAAACTGTGCTGGGCTCTCTAAAACCGCTAAAATCAAGAGGCTTCCACCTGGGTCACTAAGGCTGGCCCCTGGACCTCACCCATTAATGGCTGAGCTCCGCTCACTTCACTCGCATTACATAGTGGAGCTTCATGAAATCCATTTGTGGAGCTCCAAACAATTTACTTGAGAATGTCTTCGTTAAGGGATATACTATATAATGTGTATGGCATCCCTCTCATGGCCCCATCAGGTCAATGCTAGCATTACCATTGGTACCTGCATACAAGTGTGTTGCAAAAGGTAACTGCTTATATTTTCTCGTTGAGCCCAAGACATTTACGTTCCCAAAATGAAATAGACCTCCATAATGAAGAGCAATGCAGGGTTCTCCACTTGTCCGGGCACACTGACAGGGGGCAAAGCCCGACATTAGGAGTGCCGAAGGCACAAAGCTTCTAACTGAGGTATGGGTCTTTCCCTAGAATTTGTTTTAATTTTTCAATCAGTGCTCTAAACAAGATTTCCAGGGATCTCACGCGCAACAAAATGCCTCAAAACGATCAATGAATAAGCTGTTTCTCCCTGCGATTTATTTTTGTCCGGCAGCCAATTTTTTCGCCCACCAAATGTTAGATTTTACATGATTATGTAACAATCAGGTCTCTCCTTGAAGCCCATCTGTTTCTGAGGCATGCATGTCAGTAGTATTTGTGCTTCCAGCACCTTGGAGTATGTGTATGTCTTTGATGCTATATAAGTGTTATTTGATTGATTGATTAATTGTATGGGAAGAGTGGTGTACCCCCTGCAACATACTGTAGTCTAGTCAAAACCTTTTCAGATAGAGAGATGTCCCTCTGTACGTTATGAAACAGCTTTACATATCCCTCAATCAATGGGTGATTATATAGCACCATTCACATACTTCTCAATGCGCTTCACATCAAGGCTTCAGCCAGAGAGCCAACCAGCCTCTTTTTGGACAGCCCCCCCCCCAATTGAAATATAACAGATTCTAGAACTACAGTACCACTACGGTACTGCATCCATTCTCACTAATAAAAAAAAGTTTGGGGATTTAGAGCTGATGTGTTTAATGTGCACCCCTCCTCTTCGACTTCTCCCTGGGACGTGAAACGCATTTCATGGCGCAGACTGGACTATCTATCAACGATTTCTGGCTAAAGCCCTGCTTCACATCAAATACCTCTCCATGGTCATTGGTAATGTAATGTAATGTAATGTAATGTACATAACACTTAATATAGCACACTACACAACCAAAAAATTTTCTGAGGCGCTTTACACAAAAATACCTATTAATTGCTAAATGCTTCAACAAATAGGTGGGTTTTCAACTAAGCCATAAATATTGCTATATTATAAACACATTTAATGCTGTCGGACGAGGCATTCCACAACCTGGGACCATGAACTGAAAAAGACCTATCAGCAAATGTGGAATGGCATGTGAATGGAATGGTAAGTGTTATTGACTTATGATCACTAGATCGTAATCTGTACGTTGGTTTAGGGGCCAGCAATTCACATAAGCAATGTAGGGGTCGCTGTTAAGGGATTTAAACACTAAGGATAGAACCTTGTGTTCGATGCATTGTTTTATTGAAAGCCAGTGCAAAGATTTTAAACAATCCGTTGCGCTAGTGAATTTACCTCCACGGAGTACAAATAACTTGTCATACAAATAACTTGTCATACAGGGCGGATAGCTCAGTTGGTAGAGCTCCGGACTAGAGATCACAAGGTTGTGAGTTCGATACCTCTCAGGACCGCTCAGCTTTTCCGTTGTGTCCTTGAGCAAGGAACTTTACCTCCACTGCTCCTCTCCACCCAGGTGCTAATTGGGTACCCTGCGAGGAAACGTGTACATTAGCGTGTGCGCTGGTATGTCGGCTGCCAGCTAGTATGTCCCCCAGGGGACTGAGTTGGTGTACATCAGTACGGGAGAGACTTGGTATGGAAAGTGCACTCACGTGCGGGTTTGACAAGTTCCAATGACCAGGGGTAATATTTGTAAAGCGCTTTGATCAGACTTGGAAAAGCGCTATATAAGCACAGAATATTATTATTATTATATTCTTCTATGTCACTCCGCTTTAGGTCACGTGAACTAAAAAGGCCTTTTTAGTTCACGTGACTGTCAGTGTTGCCATTACATATTGGTTGTAATGAACGTAATGCAATGAGCCCAGTGTGTGAATGAGTGGTGGTAAATGCGACTATGAGGATTACTGAGTGAGCACACTGGACTGCTGGAAGCTTTTCAGTGTATTCAATAGAACAGATTACCAGCTGATTGCAGCTGAATGATTAAATGGGAGGGTTATTATCAGATTATCGAGGTGCATACAGAGTACTGATGGAAGGCAAAAAAGGACTAAATTGGAACTCGAACTGATGAAACACCAGATCTAGAGCGTACATGATTGGGAGAGCCTGAGAGGTGCAGTGTGATATTTTGTAATTGTGATATCGAGTATCAGATTCGGTGTGAATGTTATTAATATTATACTTCGAAAATCATTGCACTACCGGTAATAAAAAATCGCAGTCACTGCTACTCGAGATAGACGATGAAGTCCCTATCACATATTATTCTCCATCCACTGCGATGGAGTACCTCCACTCCAGGACCAAAGCCCAGGCCATGTACGTTCAGAACTGTGCTCCCCAGACTCTACCCCTTATATCAACTTTATCTGGGACCAGCTTATACGAGTTGTGCTCGTTCTTGTTTTACTATAGCTGACACAGCTACAACTGTATTGTCTTCTCGATCTGATATTCATCAATTATTGACTGCAACTGACTTGCCATGTCTTTTTGATTCCCTGCTGAAGGCAAAAGGAATGTATGCATTTGTCTGTGTGGCATGCCACATTGGTAACCAAGGTTGTGAGCTAGAGAATCCCATGTCCGCTGACAGTGACACAGTACATGTAGCCTATATATTATATTTTGGTATGTAAAGCTTTCATTCCTGGTTCATTTGAGCAGGACTGTTCCCAGACATTCTCTCATGGGTTGTCGCCTTGTAGTGGTGGAGGGGCTTGTGTGATCCAGTGACCTGGATAGCTATGCTGACTTGGACTTCGGTCGGTCCATGGCAGGTTTAACGGGTAGGGTCCAGGCGAAAGGACCACTCCTAGCCCTCCAGGTTGGTCTGTAGGCTAATCACCTACACAGCCGTAAACAAAATACTGATTACAGAAACTGCAGACGTCAATAGAGGCCTAAAACCTACAATGACTTCAATGGTGCTGCTGTCGCACTAGAAGGACAACTGTACAATCCCAGTATGATGGCTGGGTGGAAGCCAGAAGGAAGTTCAGTGCCCGATTGGAGTGGCAGTATTTCCTAATCGCCATGTGTTCATAGGAACATGGAATGTGAGGACAATGTGGGCAACGGGTGTGACTGCACAAGTTTGTAAAGAGATGACCTAGTACAGGATTGGTATTCTAGGTGAAGTAAAGTGGAATGGTTCAGGAAAGAGAAACATTATTAGTGGCGAAACAAATATTTATGTTGGAACTGATAGGATACATGAGAAAGGAGTTGGTATTCTGATGACAAAGGATATGACGAAAACACTGATGGAATGGGCAAGATTCTACTCTTGAGCACAAGAAAGTCACAGTCATCCAGGTGTATGCACCAACGGAAAATGCAAGATCAGAAGAAAAGGATGATATTCTACGAACAGCTTCCACCTGTGTGTGATGGATGCAACAGGCATGATATGATAATTGTAATGGGAGACTTCAATGCGAAAGTTGGTACCGACAATGAAGGTAGAGAAGACATCATGGGAAAAGAAGGAGCAGGTGTGAGAGATGACAATGGTGAAAGGCTGCATGACTTCTGTCAGATGCATGGTCCAGTGATTACTGGCAGCTTTCACAAACACAAAAACATACACAAGCTAACCTGGGTGTCACCAGATAGAAGGACAAGAAATCAGATAGAGCACATGTGTTAGTACAAAGGAGCATATTTAATTCGTTATTGGATACCAGGGTGTGTGGAGGGGCAGATGTGAACAGTGATCACTATTTATAAGGGGAAAGATCAGATGGACACTAAGTAGTTTTGTTAAACGAAATAATGTGAAGCCAAAGATTTGTATAAAAAGAGTGAAGGACGCATATGATGTGGCAGTGAGCAACAGATTTGAAATATTGGGAACAGATGGGATAGAAGAGCACTACAATGAGTAAGAAAGAGCATATGTTGAAAGTGCTGACGAGGTACTGGGATTTGCAAAGTGTACCAAGCAGAGAAGTATAGGAAGATGGATGAGAGAAAGAAGATAAAACAGAAAATAGAGAGTTCTGAGAGAGTTAAATAAAGGAAAGCTCCAGAGAGAATATCTTGAAAAAGACAAGGAAGTTAAAACAGTGCAAGAAAGAACAAAAGAAAATGGATAGATGATCTAGCAGGCAGAGCTGAGCGTGCAGCAGAAAAAGGGGGAGTGTGAATGAACTTTACATGATTACTAGGAAATTGACAAATAGTTGTTATACATTTTCCACACTAGTGTGGGTTTGACGGGGGCACAAGAAATGTAAAGAATGAAATTGCAGTCATTAAAAATAAGCAAGGGCCCAAGGGGAGATCATTAAAGATGCTAGTGCCAGGAAAGAAAGGTGGAAGGAGCACTTCAGGAGTGTCTTTAATAGAGATGAGCCACAGCACCCAGTAACGGTAGAACATGAGATGGTAATTGACGAAAGATTGGACATAGACGAAGTCAGAAAACCACTTAGGGCACTGTGGAATGGAAAGACGCCAAGAATAGATCGGATACATGCAGAAATGCTCAAGGCAGATGAAGTGACTGTAGATAGGTTGACATGTCTCTTCAATTGGATTTGGAATGATGAAAGTAAACCAGATGTGTGGAATAAAGGTGTTGTAGTCAAAATCCCAAAGAAAGGAGACTGAAGGATTGCAACAATTGGAGAGGAATTACTCTGCTACCTGCCATTAGCAAAGTTATTGGCAGAATACTGATTGCACGAATAGGGGATGGCATAGATAAACATCCCAGGAAAGAACAGGCCGGGATCAGGCAAGGTAATGGGACAACTGAGCAAATCTTCATTTTAGGAAACATTGTGGAACAGTCATGTGAGTGGAGATCATCTATATACCTTCATTTTATTGACTTTGAAAAGGCATTCGACCCTGTATATAGACCGAGCCTTTGTCAAATGCAGCATTCCAGAAAAAGCAATTAGGATTATAAAGGAAATGTACAATGCATTCAGCTGTGCAGTGTTAGATAAACTGATAAAGGCGAGCTAACTGATTGGTTCCATGTCACATATGGTGTCCGACAAAGATGTGTGATGTCCGGGCTTTTATTTCTTTTGGTCATCGACTGGATAATGAGAAATGTAATTGGGGCAGAGAGAAATGTGATGAGGTGGAATTTCAAAAATGTTTCAGAAGACTTAGAATTTGCTGATGGTATAGCATTGTTATCTTCAAAATTTGATCATGTTCAGAGGAAGACTGATAGAGTGGTGAATGAGGCAGCAAGTGTTGGACTAAAAGTGATTGTTGGTAAATGCAAGATGATGAGGTTAAATACACAGAATGAGCAGAAGGTAGCAGTCAACGATGTTGAGGTTGAAGATGTTGGTGAATTTACCTAACTTGGTGCAAAAGTTAATAAATTTGGAGGTGCAACAGAAGATATTAAATGCAGGCCGGGTAAAGCTACGGCAACATTCAGGAGCCCGCCTGGAATATAGCACCAATGAAACATCAGGAGCCAAACAAAAATCCCCTTATTTAAACCCCTTGCAATGTCAGTATTGCTATATGGATGTGAGGGATGGAAGATAACTAAATTAGAAGATAAGAAGCTGGATACCTTCCAGTATAAATGCCCGGAGGAAATACTTAAATAAGATACCCACAGTCCATCAGTTATGAAGTGATGGAGAGAGTGACCAAATTGAACAGGATGAGTAATGAAATCAGGAGGAGAAGATGGAACTGGCTAGGACATGTGCTTCGAAAGGACAGGGCAGACAACTATTACATAACCCTGGGATGAACCGCAGAAAGTTCAAGTGCAAGAGGAAGGCCTAACACAACATGGCGGAGGACAGTAGAGAAAGAGAGGAGGGGCGCAGGCTGGAACAGTTGGAATGAAGCTAGGCCGGCAGCAGCGAACAGGATGAAGTAGAGGGAATACGTCTCGGCCTTGTGTGCCTCTTGGCACAGAAGGCGTTAAGGTTAAGGTAAGGTGAAAGTATTTAGCAACACTACTTGAAGTGTTTTCACGAATAAACCGACCAAACACTGTATGCCTCTGCAACTACATGTATGCACCATACTTATCACGTTCCAAGTAACTTACGTCTACACCTTCGAGGTCATCCATGGCGAGGAGGTCATTACCATGCCGCATTTGAAAATGAATCTTGTCAACCGAATCCTGTTGAATAGAATATGAATACAAAGTTATCCAAACGAATTACGTCTGGACGTGCGACGCACAAGTATGAAAATAGACAACATTAGGCTACCTGTTTTTCTTTCTACGAAGCATGTGCGACTGTGCGCGCTGTAGTTGCCCGCGAGAAAACAGAAAGACGCAATCACGGAGTTCCGCATTTGCATAATGGGTGCGATTCAGCAATTTAATTTGCATATTTGTAGGCGGTTACACCCCTATGTTCCGACATCCCTATATGTCTCGACACCATACAGGTGGCCTTGAGTGATCAATCCACACTTTTTCATCTCACACAGATAATATGATAAATTGCTTCTGTCCTCCATCAAATCACGGTGGGTGACATGTTGTGTTAAACACCGGCTAGTTTTTAGTCGGGGAACCGTCAGATCCCATCTATTCGGTAGCGACTTGACGACCCAAATAAATCCAAATGAAAAGGTTCCTGTGATCTTCCAGTGGTTTTATAATTGAATTATCTTCTCCTTGTAAAAATCAACGGAACATAGGGTTGTTGGAACATAGGGTTGTTGGAACATAGGGTTGTCGGGAACATAGGGGTGTCGAGAAAAAAACACAGCCGCCTTTTATAGGCTACTGTTGGAATAAGATTGTTCGACAAGCTGACCTTAGATTATTCCGCATGTTAACAATTCTGTTTGGTGTTCGTGCAATGTGAGGAAACTACAATCAGGGCCTACCTGAATTTTTAGAGAAAAAAGATTTATTCTGTCGCATTAGATGTGTTTTTGTTGATACTTTGTAATATGAAATCGCGAACAACCAGGCATTTACTAATAGCTGATAGTTATTTTATAACAATAAGCAATAACCCAGTAATGTTGTAGAGTGTCCAACCTAAGGACGTACCCAATTGGGGTTCTGGATGTAGGGGGGAAACGTTTACGAGCGGCGAAGAGAGGTCTGGGGGAATGCTCCCTTTAGAAATTGTGAAATCTTGAAGCCTGGAAACGTCATTTTCAGCACTCTCCGGATAATATTTACGTGAAAAAGGCTTGTATGAGAAGTATTATGAGAATTCAACGAAGTATCTTTCTTGGCTCCTTGCTCGAGGGAGCAGATCTTCACTATCGAGATTTTATTATTTTTTTATTATTGTGACTCGGTTACGTCATATTCTAACCTGCCAATAACTAGACTGTGTGTTACGTAATATTAACCTACCATTAGGGTTACCCGGTCCGAGTCATCTTCGTCACAGGCTAAGATGAGATCTTGCAGCAACAGAGCGTATTTACCCAGTCTCTGGATCGGCTTTAACAGATAGCTAGCCAGGTCCAATTTGTCCGCAAGGGACTCTCTTTTTGACTAAATAAAAAATCAACCAAGTAAAGATATAAGCTTTAGCTTAAATGAAACTGTGACCATCCAGAGGATTGGATAGATGAGATGTATGATGTTATTGAAGAAATAATCGACTCTCAGGCCAGAAATCCTTACGGAAGATTGGAACAGTGTGATTGGAGAGGGCACATATGGTAGGGAAGTTGTGTTATATGGATTGGGACGAAGAAATGCAAGAAGAGACAAGTTGCTTGAATTATGTAGAGGACAGAAACCCATGGTGACTAACACATGGTTTCAAACCACTATAGAAGGAGGTATTCTTGGGAAGCACCAGGGAACGATGAATATATCAAATTGATTTCATAATTGTCAGGCAAAGGTATAGGAATGCTACGAAGAATGCACCCATGAGTAGATATAGACTCTGACCATGATCAGGTGGTGATGGAAAATACTGTGAAACTCAAGAAACTGTGATGAGGTGAAGGAAGGAAGAAGTGGGATGTAGATAAATTGGTTGGTTGGAGACCAGAAGGACAAATTCAGTATAAAAGTGAATGAAGATATACAGCGGAAGAGGAATGAGGGGAATGTGGAATTAACCAGTGACGGGAGATATAGGTCACTTGACGATACAATAAAGGGAAGCACAAAGAAGAACATTTGGATACAAGAAGAAAAAACAAATAAACCATGGATCACCACAGACATGATTGATAGAATGCATGAGAGAAGGAGAGGGATAAACATAAATACAGAGGAAGGACGAAGACAGTATAGGATCATGAACAACGAGCTGAGAAGGGAAACTGATAAAGCCTAGCAGAGGTGGCTGGAAGAGCAGTGTATAGGAAGTAGAAGAACTGGAAAGAAGAGAAAGATCATTGGTAGTGCACAGAAAAGTCAAAGAAATCACTGTTAATAAGCATGGTAGTAGAAATATTATGGAGATAGAAGTGAAGTATGGATAAAGGTTCAGTAGATCTGAAGGTATAAGGAAGAGATGGGTTGAGTACATTGAAGAACTGTATGGTGAAGAAAACAAGCCTGGGAGTATATAAATTGAAGAAATAGAATAACTAAATGATGACCATATAGGACACGACTTACTGATCAGTGACATTGATATGGCAATGAAAGATCTGAAAAATGGTTTCAAAGGGGTTGCTAGAGAAGAACTGGATCTCTTGTGCCATACCATCTAGAGTAGCCTACAGGAGAGTTGGCAGATGAATTCCTGAAAATCCTGATAATTACAATCCCAAAGAAACAGATCATCGAACAATAGGCTTGGTTAGCCACACATCAATTAGGAATTCTGGCGAAAAGATTGTCAACGAAAGCCAAAGAGTTTATAGGAAAGGACCACTTTGGCTTTAGATCTGGATGTGGGACAAGGGAGACAATTGGTACAATGAGGATGATGGTAGAGAGCCCTAGAACATGACCGGAGAATATATGTGTGCTTCATAGACTCCGATAGAGTACAATGGAGGAAGCTTATGGACATTTGAGAAAAGCTTGAATATTGGAGCGATAGAAGGTTCATAAGGAACTTGTACTTTGGACAAACTGTCACTGTACTTACTAGCAGGTGAAGATTCAGAACCTGTGATAGTTGGAAGAGGAGTCAGACAGGGCTGTTCACTGTCGCCCATATTATTCAACATTTATATTGATTCAATGATGTTGGAAGCATTTGAAGATCAGGAAAAGGGAATCAAAGTTTGATGAGATTTAGTGAAGTCAGCAAGGTTTGCAGATGATAAAACCATTGTCAGTTGTACAGAAATTGGTTTGCAAAAAATGGTAGACACCAATCATAGAACAGCAGCAAGGTTTGATAGGAAAATCATTGAAACCAAGACCAAGGTGATGGCGATTTCCAGGAGAGAAGGCGCTGGTGAATGCAAGGCTAGGAAATGGAATTATTGACGAAGTAGAGCATTTCAAGTACTTGGGAAGCATAATAACTAAGAATGGAGATTGCAGTAAGGAGATAAGAACCAGAATGGATATGGGAAAAGAGTCCTTTACGAGAGAGAGAAGAGTAGGCCTACTAACGAGCAAACTTGAACCGAGTCTGAGGAAAGGATTGACTAAGAGTTTGATTTGGAGTGAGGTGCTATATGGTTCAGAGACATTGACGACTAAAACAGCTGAGAAGAGGC
>JAODUJ010185484.1:0-10718 GCA_027564615.1 Psolus chitonoides
TGCGGTGGGTGGGGGGGGGGGGGGGGGGGGTTAAACAGGCAAGGCGTTTGTTTATTCGGACAATCAGCCGCGAAAAGGTAACAGTGAAAAGATTACACTAAGTTTTAACTGTTTAATGAATTCTGCCTTCCACAGTCCCTTACCAATTGGGGGAGACGTCGGCTCATTTGCCATGGGGTAAATCAGTAGAATAAAGCTACCTATACCATCTCCGTATGTGCAATAATACAATATATATATATAATTGTTTCTCTCTTTAGATATGTTATGTGTGTTTGTTCTTATGATTGTGACATTGTATTTGTATGTCCATTTGTGCAGGGACCCTGGGGAGAACACTGATTACGAATGATGTTAATAATATAAAAAATATAGAAAAACACTCGCATATTTTCGTATACGGTATTTTTTTCTCAAATAGGTGGCAGTCCTGGCAGTGGCGTAGCTGTGGTGGGCTGGGTTATCGATTTGCTCACCCATAAAAAATGTATAACAAAAATTGGCTGGAAATTTTACAGTGAAAAGCGAAAAGTGAAACGAAAAAGACCAAAGAAGAGAGAGAAAGGGTGGGAAAATCTTAAAACTGAAAAAACTAGGGTTGAACAGTAACGAAAAAAAAGAGAATGATGAAAAATATGTTTTTTCTTTCATTGTTCGTTTTAGTACTATTGAAGCCTAGGGCGCAACTACCGTACGTGTTGAAAGTTGGGGGTCCCAAGCAGCCAATAGCAACCAATAGAACAGCCGCAATACATCGCACACACACGAACGTATGTATGTAAGGTCTTCCAGAAGTTGGGGAGGTCCACATAAAAGTTGGGGGGCGTCACCCCCCCCCCCCCAGTGGTTGCGCTCTTGATTAGAGCGAATGTTTCTGTTAGGGTGCTGGAAAACAATTTTCTCATCTCAAAATAGATATTGTACTACATGTTTCATCAGTAGCCTATTATTCAGGACAAAATGCCCACAAGAAAGCTTCTTCTCGTACCAGGGAAATGCTACTCTAACAGCAATTCCCTGCTCGTACATTGCCCAATTTACAACGAATTAAGTCTGACAATGTGGAATTTGACGGCGACAAATTTGTGTGTGTGTGCTTTTTACAAGATAAGAAATGGGAACGGGCCAACGGCTAAATCCGAGTATAACCGAAAATATGCCGCGAAAAAACCTAGGAACTACGATTTCTTGCAAGCCTTTTTAATATGTGCCACTTAGTATAATATTATAACGCCATTTGTGCATTTTGTACTGACATTGCTGTGACAAAATGAACACAGATACTCGCTTTAAGCAAAGAAAAACCGGGACAAAAGAATGCGACATCGAAAAGTTAGGCTGAAACAGCGAAACCCTCATTGAATTATTGTTTCTTTATTTTGTTCAAGAGCAGAACAAAGTATAGCCTACACAAGGTTGCAATGTCAAAAATAATTTTAGAAATATGAAACCATATTATTATAAACAAGCATATATTTCGTTAAGAATTCGAAAGATAATGCTTTATTCAAATAAAATGTAGAAGTTGGAAACAATATCCCGAAATCTGACAGACTAAAGATTGTTCTATTAAAAATAAATTTGACGCGAAATAGTGAAAATAGTGAATTTCTCCGAATATGTCCACATTGTTGTTGTGATATTCATTGTTGTGGTATTGTTATATAAATCGTATAGTTTCTACTACCTAACTTGATCATATGATTCTCGCTTCCAGAATGTGTCAGAAAGAATGAACCCCACGGTACTCATTATGGACTAAGATTAAGAATCTTCCGGCTGTGTTCAATCGCAAGTCCCATGGCCCCACCGGTAACGTGCACCCATGCAGTAGCGCTACTTACTTAATTTTACGTCATTATAATGTGTGGTAAAATTATGCGACACATTAGCGTTACTTTTCTGGATAGGGAAATGCCGTTCAGTTCAATTCAGTCAAAATATATTACATTCATCAAGGCTTATACGTGTGCAAAATACGGTAAAAATGTATTACTTTGCTGTGAATTAGTTCATTGCCTATATTTTCAACTTGATTTCACAGCAGTGAAGTGACTTCGTTGAGGTAAATTAGGGTTACCAAGTGGGGAAAGGACCTATTTTTATATCATTTGTCTAAAAATAAAGAGGGTCCAATGACATAGTTTTATGAAGTATTAAGGACTCTACAGCTGTAGTCTATAATTGTGACAAATTACTCTCTTAGATCAAACGAATGAAAATCCATCTATAAGATTGAGATCAGGCACCAATCCAAATTTGTATGGAGAAATTCAAATCGAATAAGATTGATTCTAAATCTATTAGATTGAATATTTCAATTGTATTTCAATCGTAATTTCGATTGGTCCCTGATCTCAATCTTTCAGCTGAAGCGTACTTGTTAACAAGGATTTTTTTTATTAGTTGGCCATTAGGGTTAGGATTAGAGGTTATGGTTTATTGTTAAAAGATTATCAACAATCGATCTTGTACAATCGGATAGCCAATAAAAGAAATTCTTCAGTGGTGTAGTCAGCCTTTTAGTGTGAGAGGCCAAACAAAATTTCGTTCCTATTTCGTCTCCAACAAATTATGTGAGGGGCACGCTGCCTTCCCCCCCCCCTCCCCCTTCTGGCTACGCCACTGAATTCGTGTTAAACAGTCCACATCGGCTCCAATCTTTTGAATTAAGAAAGTATACCCCATTAACAATTACAAGCTGTCGCTTGGACTCTCTTTGTTTTGTTTTTTATGAGTACCGTTTTTTAAAGATGTGGTTAGACAAAAATGATCCTCCAAAATAAAAATGTCAGAGTAATCTGACAGACAATAGGCTATTACAATATGTTATTTGGTATGGTTAATCATAATTTCTCCTAATAAGGTCAACATTACTCTGAAATAGGCTGAAAATAAAAGCTCTGCCAATTCTGCAATTAATGGACATATATGCCACATTCATAGGCATGTTATTTGCAATAATTTTATATGAAGCTACTGACAGATTTTCTTCCTGAAAATGTAATCGGAAATATAATATTTGAATATTTGTTATCATCAATTAAGCCTCGCTATGCAAACTATCCGAGCTTTTAGTTAAAACAGCAATCATGAGTTTGAACTGCTCAATACTAAGTCCTACCGGTATACCTTTGAGAAATCAAGAACCAGTGACATAAATCACTCATTCATCCTCTCAGAGTAACACAACATATTTTTTTACTCTTAGATCAACTATAATTCAGGAGCAATATGCAGAAAAATAAGCGTTGAATCCTTATTTTTCTGCCGACTATGGCAGAACTGGTACATTGGCTATGTTTTTATCTTGTGCTTTCATCGTGAATTTTGTTTCGTTTGTTGTGTACTGAATATATCTTATTTTCAGCTTATTACTGTACGTTAATTTCGCAGAATTGGTACAATTGTGATATGTTGTTATCACGTTCTTTCATTGTGCATTCTGTTTTCGTTATTTGTGTACTGAATATATCTTAGGCTATTTTCAGCCTATTACTGTACGTTAATTTCGCAGAACTTGTACGTTGGCTCTGGTTTATCTCGTTCTTGTACTAAATATATCTTATTTTCAGCATATTAGTAATTACTGTACGTTAATATTTGTGATATGTTTCCATCCCGTTCTCCCATTGTGCATCAGTCTTTTCGTTTTTTTGTGTACTGAATAGGCTATATCTTATTTTCAGCATATTACTGTATGGTAAATTTCAAAGATAATTGTCCTTTTTTCGTTGATACGTGGAATTAAGTTACACTAATCTAACGGTAATCTAAAGGCACATCACTGTAATTTACATGTGTTTACCCCCTTTCTGCCTGTTTACTGTTTTGATTTATCACGGTATACAGACTACAGTCAATACTAATAGCGGCTCACACCTTTAGTGATTATAAAATGAAATGCTTGTATGCTGAGCTCAGTCCATGCTCCGTTTACATTTTGGACGTCCTTAATTCGTCAGCAAACCAACATATAGAATTTGTTGTGACGTCATTATGTCACGTGACACATGTGCACATTTGTTTCCACTTTATTTCTTTTATCTCCCTTAAACGCCAAAAACAATTAAGGTGCGACAAGATCACGATCGGGAAGGATTTTATTATATCCAGAAACATGTCGTGACGAAGTATCACGTGACAGCGAGTCGACCTCCTTATCATATTTTGTTTTGTCTGCGCTCGTTCACTGTCGTAGGGTTGCCAATTTGGCGTTCTATCGGCCCAAACACAAATTTGGCGTTTTTAAACTGGTTTGGCTGGAAAATAGGTAGGCTACCATAAGCACCGGCCAAATATTGTTTTAGTTTTTTACTTGATGTAATTGTTATGAATTAAAAATACGTGGTATCTTCGTCATTTGCATAAGAAATCGAGCGGAGTGACTTCAGTTCTCTGTGATAATCAGGGGTGGATCCATTTTTGGGGGCCCAAATCCGGTACCTTGCGATTACGTACATGCAGGTGATTGGGCCGGAGGACTACGATCACATGACCCCAGAACATGTTGGCATTTTTAACGCTGTTTCGTGGTATTCTGTGCATTCTGGAGACGTGCACAACCAAACCAGCCATGTTCTTTTTATTTTATTTTTCCACATCATTTGTTGGGGTGACTATACCGCGTCCAAGGGGGAGGGGTGCCTCCGCACCCAAAAGCACCACCCCTTTAAGGTGCTGATGATAATAACGGTAAAAGTGATCACAGTATCTTGATCTCAATTATTAGGTCTACCAGTAAAGAAAAATAACCACAGTGTATTCTGAAAACGATGCACTAGGAAAGGAGCCTCGTAATGATGAAAATTGCTAACACCTATTTCTACCAGGCTGTACAAAAAACCTGTAAAAGATCAACTGTCTCACAGTAATTATACAATAAACTGGGTTTTTTCAACCCGATTGAGCCGGTAATTTTGGCTAATTTGGCCGGTTGTGTCCCAGAAAAACTGTCAACCCTCAGGCTGGCTCACTGCCGATTATATGGTCGTACTAAGATACGTAGGCCGTACGCTGTGCCAATGGCTGACTGGAAAGTACAACAGGGGTCTTCGCATACAGAGGTGATTATATTTCTGGGGACATTCCAATTGGACAATTTGATACACTGTTTCCCGATCATCCTCCCTTTGTTTCCTATTGTTCTCGCCGTTTAATTGCCTGTACATGTATTTATCTACCAGCGGGTTCACTTAGGCCCGGGTCGCATCCAGCCTACCGTATGCGAGATGCACACCGTGTGTTTCTGACTGCGAGCCGTCCGATCTATTGTGATGCGTGAACAGGTGAATTTACTAAGGTAGCCGATAATGACCATAACATATTGGGATTACAAAACAGAAGCCTGCAACTTTGTTAATAATTTGTCTTCTTCACTGGAGGAGAGCATTACGAGTACAGCGTTTGGATGAATCTCGTGGGCACACTCTTCGCAGCCCTGTGCCCTGGGACACTATGCCTGTACGCTACAGCAGCTCTACATCAGGGATGGACTTTCGAGTCAGAGGCCAATATTGCTATTATCTATTCGAGGCCCCCTGCGCTGAAACACTGTGCCTGTACGTTACCGTAGCTGTACATCAGAGATGGCCAAGCTCTCAAGTCAGAGGCCAATATTGCTATTATCTATTCGTGGCCTCGTGCGCTGAGACACTGTGCCTGTACGTTACAGTAGCTCTACATCAGGGATGGCCCAATCTCTCGAGTCAGAGGTCAATATTGCTATTATCTATTCGTGGCCCTGTGCGCTGGGACACTGCCTGTACTTTACAATAGTCCACACATCAGGGATGGCCCAATCTCTCGAGTCAGAGGTTAATATTGCTATCATCTATTTGTGGGCCTGCGCGCCGAGACACTGTGCCTGTATGTTACAGTAGCCACACATCAGAGATGGCCCAAACACTCGAGTCAGAGGTCAATATTGCTATTATCTATTCGTGGCCCTGTGCGCTGAGACACTGTGCCTGTACGTCACAGTAGCTCTACATCAGGGAATGCCCAATCTCTCGAGTCAGAGGTCAACATTGCTATTATCTATTCGTGGCCCTCTTCCCTGAGACAGCGACTGTGCCTGTACGTTACAGTAGCTCTATATCTGGGATGGCCCACACTCTCGAGTCAGAGGTCAACATTGCTATTATATATTCGTGGCCCTGTGCGCTGAGATAATGTGCCTGTACGTTACAGTAGCTCTACATCAGGGATGGCCCAATCTCTCGAGTCAGAGGTCAACATTGCTATTGCCTATTCGTGGCCCCGCGCGCTGGGACACTGCCTGTACTTTACAATAGTCCACATCGGGGATGGCCCAAACTCTGGAGTGAGTAGTCAATTATCTAGGTAAGGCCTCGTGCACTGACACGCTGTGCCTGGACGTCAAAGTAGCTCTATATCAGGGGTGGCCAAAACTTTCGAGTCAGTTCAACATTGTTATTTTCTATTCGAGGCTCCTTGCGCTGAGACACTATGCTTGTACATTTATACAGTATCCCTACACCAGGCAGCCAGGGGTGATAAAACATTCTAGTCAGAATTCAATATTCATTGTTATTGTCTATTCAAGCCCCGTGCGCTGAGACACTGTGCGTGTACGTTACAGTGGCTCCACAACAGGGATGGGCAAAACTTTCGAGTCAGAGGTCAACATTGCTCTATTCGTGGCCGCGTGCGCTGAAACACTGTGCATGTACGTTGCAGTAGCTATATTAGTTATGGCAGGCCAGATGTTGCAAACCCCTAATTCCCCTTCATTATTATTATTGATCATTCACCAGGGCTTCGCAAATCGGCTATTCCTGCTCTACAGCGATGTACTATTTAATACATAGGCCTATATTGCACACTATAACACTACAACGGCCCGGATTTTTCATACTCCAAGACAGAAGGGGAAGATGTTCCGTGGGCCATGTATGCGTTCCGAAAGACTCGTAGCCTCCGACCACGGTGTCAACCACATCAGTTGCGCTGAAGAGTGCTGTTGCATTTTCACCTTTCAGACTTTTATATTTCATAATTGATTTGCTTTTGCAACGTGGTTACGTGGACCTGAATGGGGCATAGGAGTCTTATTGGCAAATGTACATTCAGTTCTAATTTGATTGTCAAATAATATGAATCCATTTCTGCCCATCTATATATCAATGAAAAGGAACTGCCATCATGTCGCACATGGACGAGATAAACCATCGAAGAACGTTCATACAAGGCATCCGTACAACATACTCATGTACCATGGAAACACTATCCAATTCAGGCTCGGTGCATTCAGGTATAGGCCCAGCATGGCGAACGAAAATGGATAGCATGCATCCCACGGGTTATCCCCTAATGAGGGTCCAGGCGATCTAGGAAACACCCCGTGACACATTTTCCCTCGATAGCTATAATGTAAGGGCTTCGTGACGGGCACTAATTTGTTCATGTTTGGGTTGCCGGGAGGGGGCCCAGAGGCCTACCAAATTGACCGGGAGTCCGGTTTAATTCTCGCGACAGGCGGGGTTCAGGTAAATGTAATTGTTATAATGCAACGTAATCTATGAGCGCTACGTGTTGCACAATTTGTGGGCTATCAACTGTGTAATAGACATCGCGCAAACAAGATTAGACCTACATCATAATTGGCATTGTAGTCGGCAGGTCTGCGTGTACCTGATGATGTAGGCTTCCCCGACAGTCTGTAGCCTACCGTACTAACATAATGGTCAACATGTAGAATTATAATGAGCCATAATAACTTCATCCCAGGGGTCAAGCGCGCGCTATTAATACATCGGTCTGTTAATCATAAATTTAGTTAAACAACGGTCGGGAGGGGGCAGTGTATGTTTTGACGAACAAAGATGTAAACTAGTTTATAAATAATTACAACCCGTTGTGACGTTTATCAAGGCGTAAATTTGAAAGGTGCAAGTGTAAGTCCTAATAAGCGATTTCTCTCACTGCGCACTGATTAAATCAGGGTACGCAAGCGAACGGTGTTCTGGACTTGCAGGGAATCCTTATTTCGCATTGTTAGGTTTTTGGCGTAATTTAATCCAGATTTTATTCACCTATATCCTATATCATTGTTAAAAATTCTTTGTCTCTGAATTCGTGTCCTTTTAGACATACGGTACACACTCGGGCAGTTGAAAAACGTTTTTGTGGGCAAACGTTTGCCTATTTTGTCTCTGAATTGATAGATAAAAGTCATAAAATTTGAAGTGTCAAATTAGATAATAACATGATAGATTATAACAGCTGTATTAATTTCAAAATAGGCCTAATACAAAAATGCTGTCAATATTTTTTCCATCTGATGTTCATAACCTGTCCTCAATATCTCCTTTCAAGTAAAGGACCTTTTTTCTCTAGCCCAAAATCTGCCAGAAGTCGGCAGCACTGGTCACCTCAATTGATATTATGTATGACGAATTGACCAATGAAGAATTATGCATTCTGGGATTTCAACATCAGCGACGAGGGATCAAGGACAGAGGTGCAGGCAAGATATACACAGCTAACATACGTGTAGAAGGAAGCATCTCTATGAAGTCAAAGATCAAACTACTTCACTCCTTGGTTGTTTTCATCTCTCTATTGGTGCGAATCCTAGATAATAACAGCTGACCTAAAATCAGTGGAGATTATGTGCATCCTTGGCATGCCTTGGGCAGATCACATCACAAATGATAAAGTCTGTAGGACCATATACACCGCTACGGTCCGCATGAAGATCTGTAGACAACATAAGCAGATGAGGAGGAAACTGACGTGGTATGGCCATGTCGTAAGATAGGACGGCCTTGCCAAATCTATCCTCTAGGGAACAGGCGAGGAGAAGAGACGCAGGGGAAGACAGCGGAAGAGATGGTCCGACAACATCGAGGAATGGACAGGGAATACGTTCGCAGAAACTGTGGAGAAGACTATAGTGTTCTGCCCGTTGTCCCGGCGCCCCCATCACGACGAGATAAGGGACCCAAAACAAGGCAAAGGAGCTAGACGTGATCCCCTGGGCCAGTAAAGTAATGTTGCTACAGAGCACATTATATTATCATATGTGACGTCACCAGACCTGTACTTCATGAGATGTCACGAAGTCGATCGAATTTCTCGTCCAGAACTCATAATTCAAAAGAACGTCTTCCTTCACGCGGAGCATACAATGTTGTAGTCTTTGATCTCCAGGAGTTTCATTCACCGTGGGGAGGAACTACCCCCGCCTTGATACAGGTAACGTTATAAGTGTTTCACACCACGTGACCCTCTTAACCTACTGTGTCGGTAGTTTTCAGTTTCATTGTAAACTCTTCGAAATGCTCTTAATGATGATTGACATACTAAAGTACCGTATGTGGGTTGCTAATGATCGGAGCCTACAGGGGTTAGGCTCATATAGTAAACCAATGCATAGTCCAAGCCTACCACCGAAAATTACTAACGTTTTACTGCTGACTTAAGTTATTGATAAAAAGTTCAAATGGCACCCTACATAAACTAATTACTACACAAATATTCCCGCCATTGTTTCTTTGAGCATAATGTTACTTCATTCAAAGCAGGTAACTTTCCACCGCACCGGTAATGAAGAGTCAGGTTTCGCCCCCTCCCCAAGATCAGAAGGAGAACATTGGAGAGATATAAGTTACATCCATTATAGCGTGGTAACTCTCTTCTCGAAGAACGTCTGACCGCATTAGGATTAGGAGAAGCACATCAGTTATTTAATATTTCTCTCAACTTAGTGCACTGTCGTTTCTGTTTTGGTTATAAATTCGATAATGAAAAATATTTTTTAAAGAGAGGAATTGTCGCCAACTATGGAAGGCTATGCACTATGATGTCTATTCACATCAAAGTTGGATAAGATGGCTTTAGCCTCCTTTTCCCTCTTTTGTCTTTATTTTATTAATTTTATATTACAATAGAATCACCAAGCAGGGTGTGTGAAGTGTGGCCCTGGATGCGGCCCGTCGGCAATATTCCTGCAACCTGCAGATTGAAGTATTTTAGGAACCCCACTTGTACGGTCCGCCGAGCACCCTCGTTAATTATAAAACGGAAATCTACAATATGTACATCTGTAGGATAAATCTACTTTGAAAGTTGCAAATTATGGCACCATTTTGCATCTTACCACCCTCAATTATATTTGAAAAATCGGCAAACAGATTAATAACCATCATGCGGCCACTTGCTGCATGCCTCGTTAATTGAAAATCTTCATCGTAGCCTTTTGATCAACTTCGGTGTCCCCCCCCCCCTTGCAATAAACTATGCACGTCATCCATGTCATCATAACGTACCGGGTAACATAGCGTGGGAGATACGCCACCGTATATATAATTATGGGGTACGGAATATCACCAGTAGATGGATGATACAGGGAGAATAGACGAGTCCTCGCGTGTCTCACGCTCCAGAATATACAGCATTGCTGGACCACTGGAGTGGAACGTGCATGCATATGCACTGCTGGAGTGATACACGCATACTGATAAGTTGATCTCATAAACCTAAATATAAAATAGACTGTGCACTTATCCGCACGCGCGTTCTACACAGGAGGCCTAAGCATACATACAAACATATATTAGCTAAGAGGTCAAACTTCGAAGTTGACGTCATAGCTACATACGCGCATGAACGTTTTCTTGTGCGCGTCATGGTTGTACGAATATTTCCTATGATAAGTTGAATATCCGGGACGCGCGCGTAGTTCTTGCCCG
>JAODUJ010185595.1:0-10717 GCA_027564615.1 Psolus chitonoides
GCTGGCCTTCGACATGTCGAGATCACCAATACAACTTGCGTAGTAGAGGGCTTCGAGGGGTTCTATCCTATGAAGAACCATGATGATGAACCTATCAGTTTACCATCCCTTGACCCTTTAAACCATGCCTGGGTCGCACGTGACCCTACCTCTTCCCCTGGCCACGCAGTAGGCGCCGCGAATTTCGAGAAGGGAGATGCAGTGGCACTGGAGCGTGACGCCCCAGGCTGTTGCGAACAAAAGGGGGCAGCCAAATTCCACCATGCTTGATGACAGCCGTGGGTTACAAGAATAATTGAAAAATACTTTTAACCATGGAAAAACACCATGCGCTTTGTAAAGATGTGTTGGCCTGTGACTGACCATATCATGCATAGTTTAATTCAACTGTATATTAAGTTCAACTTCTTCTGAAGATTGGAATCGAACAATTCGCGCGCAGTAAGTTGTAGTTTCGTTACTCGTCATATTGCGTCACTTCCGTATGCTATATTGAGTTACAGTTAACCCAGAAATCGGACATGACTACCCTAACATTTCCGCAAATATTTTCAAGGCCATGTCATACATGCCGCAAGGTGACACGTGTGCATCACGGCAAAAAGTATGTGTGCCTTTACGTGACGAGAAACGGACCCGGGCCAACAGCCAAACCAACAACTACACTACAAACTAACCCTGATCACCAAAAATACAAAACTAAAACAAGATGCTCACACCATCTCGATAGAGTATACTAACACACAGAAAACAACCAAGACCCCAACTCAAAAAGACCCCACCACCAATCACCTCCAGTAACCTGATTACCATTTCATCCGAGGAACGCTATCCCGACAGTAGACGACTGGCTCACGCCAACGCCTACTGAAGGCAGCTAAGGTGAGCCGATTGTAGTCCGCCTCTATGTGCAACTTCATGTCGCTCTTAACAAGGAGGGGGGGCTTTACAAGGAGGGGGGGGGCAACGCCTCGGCTCTACCTACATCCCCGTCAAAACTCAAACGTCACCTGCTGCCCAAACATGCCGCCTCACAGTGGCGACAATCAGCAGAAGCGTACTCTGAAGCGCAGCTGAGCACACATGAGGAGACAAACCACATAGAGCATAATCTACACTTGCCATCCACTGTGTGCTCCCAGCAAAACGAATAACCACCGACTGAAACCAGTCCCATACCGGCCGGCCCAACAAAGGTGCACTCGAACAAACCGGGACTCTGCGGTGTAAGCGCTCACTCATACCACTACACCACGCTACCACTCATGAGATCGTCGCCGGATGACGTGATCAGTCAGTTTTCAATCGTGGTTGAGTGAAGATACGTTCATCAATTACACTAACCTAATCTTGATCATCACTTATTCTCAATTTGACTTCACGATTTAGTAATAAACATCAGAGCCAAAGAGGACATACAATTTATGTTAAAACTTACTTGCGTGCTTTTCATTGTCTTCACTCGGGACATTTTAAGAATATATAAGCTGACCTTTGGATTGACCCATCGAGTATACTGATAGGGTACGGTACCGGATTTATTTGATTTGTCAAAAGAATTTATGCAGTAATTTGTTATATTATCTGATTGGAAATCATTTCATGCTACTGTACTGCTGAGAACATTTTCAAGGAAGTCTACGCAGTCAAAACGTAACATATCAATATGTCTTGAGGAGGAACACTTTCTGAGGATGAATATCAATCTAATGGTGGTGTCCTATCTTATGGTTGACAATGATCCAGCCATACCGTACACTTAGGTACGTGCGGTCGATGCTCATTTCAGCGGGGCTATTCCCGGCCTTTATACAGTCCTCGTTCGGGCCCGTTTTAATGAGATCAAAGTTAGTAATTTTCCAGTCGTTCTCATTAGTAACAAATAATTAACGTAGTCTGGTACTGCTTGCGAGGAGGCTAGTTTCAAACTTCATATACAGACACTGTTTGGGTACCGTATATTTTGGTAATATAAACATGACTCATTTGAAGCTGGCGCGTCAGTGTATGTTACGCTCTATCTAAACGCCTGGTAAGAGACTAAATTCAGGAGAGCCACTTATTATTGAAGAATTTCACTAAAACTTACACGGTGAATAAAAAATGTGACACGGTCAATATTTTAATTTTTATGCCTACTTTCTGACTGCACTAACAGTATTTTCCCCAAACATCTTCGTTTCTCCCTTTTTCGATTCAAAGTTACGTTCACACACTGTATGTATTGCAATGGTGAATTGCATTATGGGTAATGGCGGCCCCCATGTGAAAGAAAAAACCCTCGATCGGGGGTTCAGGTCCCCGATTGGGGGCTCTATTTTGCATCCCGTTTCGCCTGGACTGTCTAAGCGACTGAACAACACTCAGTTTTCCCAAAAGTAATTCTAAAATTATTTTTGCACTGTAAAGAGTTGATATTTCTTATCCTTGTGCTGACAATTGTCAGTGGTTTTAATAAAACATCAGCCAGTTTCGACGAAATTCTGTACTTGTATCTAGGGTTTCCATATTTCCCAAACGAATAACGAGGACAGCTTCAGGGAGGGTCCCATTTGATAGGTACTTATACATGCAAAATGATGCCAATAGACCAGTGGTTCTCAAAGTGGTCCCTATCGACCCCCAGTGGGCGCTCCAGAGTCCACGGGCGATAGGGGGCGCTGACAATGATTTTGGGTGCACTGGCGAGCTACGGGGTTGCCAGATATCTCCGAAGCTCGATGTATAAACAAGAGTTCGCTTGAATTCAGTAGCACAGTGCGTGGACTAGTCTTTCCCCCGACAGGTGTCAGCCGCCCGACACGTTTTAATTCTCTCATCAGAACTAACTGACTAAAAGCTACAGATTTTTGCGCGCTTCGCGCATAGTGGCTGTTTTCTGCTTCTCTCATCGAAACAAGAGTACATTTTTCAGATGCTGTTCTCTTGAATTCGGACTATCCTAATGCACGCTGGGTTGTTCGTCTACGAGCGATAGGATAAGGAGGCATTGGGCCGGTCTAAGAGGGCAGAAGGGGTCAGTGGTCCAAACAAGTTTGAGAACCACTGCAATAGACCTTATTGCTGATAGCAATATGCAATGCATTCCGGGACAGAAAATTCTCTCTTACCACATTGTTGTATGCATGACATACATGAGGAAATATTTCCCTTGGAACCCATGTTTGCACTTGATAAACTCGGCCAAAGCAAAATGAGCCAATAGCAGCACTAATCCAGTTAGGCCGCATGACCAGTCTCTCAATGATACTGGCAAATGTATCACATTGTTTCAAGTAGCCTCACTGGGACCTGTCCCCTAAAATTTGAAAAGGTCGGTTTCTGAACCCGGAAATATGTTCACATCTGGTCTATATAGGCCTATGTGACAATATTTGCTACAACGTGTATTCATATATCATGATCCAGAATATACAGTCGAGTGGTTATCACTCCAGACTCGAGATCTTACTAGCGAGAGTTCGCGCCTTATCGGGTGACTTTTACGCTATGTTTTTAGGCAAGAAACTTTATACTAAGCAGTGGGTCGTTTTGGTCGAGTCGGTGGCACTCCACACGCGGCATCCGGAGATCAAGAGTTTGAGCCCTATCGGGTGATTATGATGTTATGTTTTCATGCAAGAAACTTTATCGCGAGTAGTGGGTCGTATCAGTGGTAGCTCTCCAGATCAAGCGTTTAAGTCAGGTGACTATCGGGGGACTTCTACGTTATGTTTTTATTCACGTTACTTGATCACGATTGCCTCTCTTGAACGAGGTGTGTACATGGGTACTTATTACTAGTGAATAAAGTGTGAAATAAGACTCATGAGGAAAGCAAGATAAAGGTGTTAAAGTTTTGGGTCGGAAAATAATGCCAGCCCTCCTAATTTCCGGCTTCAAATATAAAACAAAACGCTATTTGAAATTCAAAAGTAAAGGATTTCTATGGAGAAGTAGGGCTGTCTGCTCTGTCGGGCGTCACAACAAAGTTATAATAGAGGTATTACAAAATTGCAAGCCCTCCAACATACTGTGAGTTGTTAACCGATATTGAATAAATGTTTTTTGTCATCATCGTTATACATTCAAACAATTAAGAGAACGTTTCTGTGACGCATCCATTGGTACCAAATTAAAAATAATAAGATTAAGACGCTTCTGGTATAGGAGAATTTTGTATGTTCCTTATGCATACCAAACGAATTAAAATGCTGGACTTGAACCACATCTCCGATGATGTGAAGGACCACGGATTGCTTAGACTAATCATTGTTGATTTTTTCTTCTTCTTGTTGTTTTCCTTGTAAAAAATAGCTTTTGCAGGTCTCTTAGTGGCAGATTTGAAATAACCTCCCAATTAATTGAAATAGTGGCAAGATCAGAGTCTTTTTCAGACATTGTATTTCGTAAATAGGTCTTCGCACGTTTCAAGTAGCTGAATGCTCTCATCTCTCATCGTCACAAGAAGATCTTCGCAATCCCTGACAACAAACCCACCTTCTCCAAATTCCCATGCATGCATATTTTGATATTCCTTGATTGCCATTTCCATTGACTCGATGTCATTGTGATAAAAATCTGCGAGAGTTTTCAGCTGCTCCAAACTTGCATTGGATGGACCAAATTAAAATATCAGCAAATAAACAATATATAATACATATCTTTATGAAAATTCTCAATAATATACTGTATTTGGTACCTCTTAGGGCCTATACAATATACATTACGTATCGGTAGCTCAGCCTGCTCAGGCGTCTTTAACGTGATATATAGCCTTTACCTCGTACGTACAATACACACTCCCTATAGGCCTACTAGCCCCAAAATGAAGCCTATAATGTTCTCTCAGTGTCGTAACTAGAACGGTAAAACCGCCAAATGGCTCGCATGCATTTTGCATGATTAGTACATGCAATTTTACATAAATCTCACAGCTCTGTAGAAATGGGACTAAATGTTAAAGTTTTCCCTTTTGAATAAACATGAGGAATGGCGCAGTAGCTCATACCGGCTACTCCCAATTTTTTTAGGGCCCAACAATTGTGGGGCACAACAAATTTCAGGGCCTAACATTTTTCGAGACGAAAACATTGTATGTAGGGCCCAACATTTGTTAGGGCCCAACAAATTTAGGGCCCCCAAATGTTGGCCCCCCAAAAATGTATGGCCCCAAAAATGTAAGGCCCCCCCCAAAAAAAATTAGGGCCCAAACAATTTGAGGGGCCCAAAAATATTAAGGGCCCATAAAATGTAGGGGCGAAAACATTTAGGGCCAACAAAACTTAAAGGACCCAAAAACAATTAAAAGCCCAACAAATTGTGTGGCCCCCCCTAAAAAATTTAGGGCCCAATAAATGTTAAGGCCCAAAACATTTTAGGGCCCAAAACATTTGAGGTCCCGAATAATTGTAGGGCCCAACACATTTTAGGGCACAAAACATTTAAGAGCCCAATAAATTGTAGGGCCCAAAAAATGGGAATTATTACATATTATGTGCATACTATAGTCATTCCTGTTCACTTGGTAGCCATACCATAACCATATAGTAGGATAGAATTTTGTTAACATCTCATCTGGAAAATGTTAAAGTTTTCACTATTGAGCCAAAAATTACATCTTTTCACCAAGAATTGGTTGAAATCAGGAATTCTTACATAGTAGGCTATGTGCATACTAGTGGGAAGTCATTCCTGTTCACTTGGTAGCCATACCATAACCATATAGCAGCATAGCAAAAACTTTAACATCTCATCTGGATTTTTTTTAAGTTTTATCTTTTGAGCCAAAAATTACATGTTTTTACCCAAAATTGGTTGAAATTGGAAATGCTCACATAGTTTGTGCATTTCTGTTCACTTAGTAGACATACCTTGACCATATAGGGGCACAGGAAAAACTTTATATGCGGACAGACGGACGGACAGACGGATTCCCAGGGTCATTACATAGGAAAGCATATTGCTCCGCATGCAAGCCAATAACTCTTTCTGAAATTACTTCAATATTCAGGCACTTACTCTTTCTCAAATTATGCATAAATAAATACTATAAATATAAATCAAGGCCCCTTGAATTATACCAATTTTAGGCTTAAAACTTCTTCAAACTAAGAAGCCGAAAATTATTCTACAAACACCATCACCTCAAATTTGGTCCAGTGTGGCTCCAAATAATTCATTTGATTGTTTTCTCTATCCCGCCTTTAATTTAGCAGATATAATATAAAGGTAAATTTCTCTTGCTCACAAAAGAATTTTACACTCTTCGGTGATTAGATTGTCACTCTACAATCTGGCACGGTCATAACGCCAGCTCTGCATACCGTAGCCGAATTTGGGTGAGAGAAAATGTCCTTTTTAACCCCAATTAAATCATACAATATAGGATTTCTACGCCCTTGCCAACATGCTAACGCACAACAAAATAATCCAACATATTTTGGCCTATCCCTAATTGTGCCGATTTTAGTATTTTTAACCAACCAGAAATTACATTTTCTGTAAACTACGTTTCCTTTAAACAAGGTCAATAAAACATTAAATCATAGTGACTGGCAACACTCCGGACCTCTGCAACACAAGCTCATCCTCCAGCCGGACTCAATGGGACAACCCACCCAAAAAGATTTCCAGGCTTTAGATTCGTGCGACAAAATCTTGCACTACGAACTTTTAAATACACCTATGTGCCGTCATAGTTTTCACTCCCAGCGTAAATAACTTTTGCCCTGGGATAAATATACGGCTCCCCTATAGGTGTGGTTGCTTCAGTATCGTGTATACCAGTGACTAAATAGTTTAGCCCTGCCCCAAACCAGCGTTATCCATTACGTAATCCCACATAACTCGCATGCCCAATCACAAAGTAAATGAATATTGCCAATCGTGCGCGTGCACAATAGCCAGCATAAGTGTTTACCGTCACAAGTAAACAAACTTAACCAAGTCGATCGACTATTTTTGCCTACTTTTGCCTTTTGCCCCGTGTTGGGGCATTCTCCAAAACGCACATGATGGTGTGTGTGTGCACGGGTATTTAATATCTTCCGAGGACTTGCACTTGAATCCACACATTTGAACCGAAGATTTATTTCGACCGAGCCCGGTTAGTATAAAAAATGAGAAAAGTGTGTGAACAAAATCAATCCAAAAATCAGTACAATTATTTTCCACAACATGTATAGTATGCAAATATATAGCAACAAAGTTAATCAAAAATATAAATGAAGTACATGCTGTGAGAAGAGGTGCACTATATAACCCTCGAGTGCTTGCAAGAGTAGCCTACACTCCCAATTCGAAACAGCAAAAAATAACAAATAGGAACATTACCCCTTCCCCCAACCCCCACCACAGGAGGAACAGAAACATTATCCTTAGTATTTGTTTGGATGGTATTTACGAAAACATTTGATCATGTTTCTTCATAGGATATAACCCGTCGAAGCCCTCTACTACGCAAGTTGTATTGGTGATGAACAATTGTATTTGGTTTGATCTCGACGTGTCGTATGCCAGCATCGACCAACTCGGCAGATGACAGTCCTGACCATGAAATAATATTGTCGACCCATCGAAGACGAGGTCTGCCAGGGACCACCAATCACAGCACGTGCAATGCCACCCTGTCTTGCCGCATGTCCAAGACGCATGGTTTTCTTATGATGTTATTGAGTGAGAAACACCACCGACCGCCAATCATCTCATGTAGCTTTTCGTTCGATACATTGTCTTGCCACCTGATATTAAGCATGGCACGCCAGATTGACTTTCCCAGACTGTCATACTTCTTCAAATCACCCGACTAAAAAGTCAGTGTGGACACACCATATAAAACCCTAGATAGAATTAGTGACATGTAACAGTATGACAACCCTGTATGTGCTAATGCATAATGTATTTCACAGTGCGTCTTTAAGTTGCATCTTAGGATTTTTGCAACCCCGTCCGAAATAATATGCAGGCTACGGTATCTTTAATATTGCATACGTGTTCATGGTGCTTGTTTACTAGCATGCCAAGCAGGTGTTCCTTGTTTTGTGAATCCTAGCGCAGATCTTCCCACGGCATTAATTAATGTATTCCTTTGAAAGCGCTGTCCTCCATTTCAGCTTGCTACTTCCGACAAACGAACGCAGTCTGAGAATCCTAGACAATTTTTAACTAAAGTCTTTTCCTGTTCTTGTTGCAATATTGGCACAGTGCGTCTTTGATATAACCGCTGTTAAAATGATGGACAGTATACGTATACTAAGGATGTTTCCCGAGTTCCGATTCGTCGAGCTCCATCGAGCCTCCACGGTGTTGACGGTCTGCTGATTGTGAGATCGTGTGAGAGCCGTGACGTTCTCGTGTCTCATTAGTATTCGATTGCTAGGTAACAGGTTCGCTGATTGGTCAGGCACGCGCGATACACCAGATCAAATTGTAAACAAACTATGGCCTATAGCCCATAGCGTATGATAATTGTAAACAAACTATAGCCTATAGCCCATAGCGTATGGTTAACATAACAGTACAGGCTATGAGTTGCGGATAAATACGCGCGTTAGCCTACACTACAGGGATACATGCGTTCGAGTGTTAGACATACGATTCTTAGGGCTTAGAAATTGTGCCGATGTACGCAGTATTCTCCTTGCATTATAGTAATATAGTCCCTACGGATATATAAACGAACGTCAGCTTTGATCGAGGCAGTAGTTGTCTCAAATAGACGTACTCAGGAGGTGCACCTCTTCATAAGATAATTGGAGGAAATTGTAATCATTTTTAAAATCATTTATCAAGAGATCAACGTTTTTGTCAGAATAATTGCTCAACGATTCATCTTGTAACTGGAAGGATAATAAATAATTTACAGAGCCAGTGAAAGGACATAAAGATTTACGAAAACCTTTTGCGTTTGTTTTCCGCCATCTTGTTAGCCTAGGTCGTTTCGATTTTACTGAGAGACTACCGTGGTATTTTATAAGCCTAAATAATAAACTGGGAGTTTATGCAGTCGAAGTATTTACGTTGTGACAAAAACATCAGGATGTTGTCCCTCGAACATTTTGGAGATCATCTGAACAGAACTATATTCAACATGCTCTACCGACTGAGGAAGTAAAACCCGCACTGAGCATGGTCGCCCAAGGACGTGTGACTACTTTTTGAGGCCGGCGAACTACCACATAGCATTGGGGCTTTAGCCAGTCTCACTTTCTTTTGAGTCGCAGAGATCATGACTGATGGTGACGCCAGGGTACTTGAACGATTGTACACGGGAGGGTGGTCGACACGAATTTTTGTTTGTAGGATTGTCGAAAGTGCTGCTAAAGACCATGTACTCCGTCTTGTCTGGGTGGATGTGTAGGCCGTAGCGCTCGGAAATGTTACCAAGAGTGTCCAGCATGGCTTCAGCATCTTCAGTATATAAAGCTAGCATTACCAGATCATCGGCATACCTTGCCTCTTTCATATCTATGCCATTGACATTTGGTGAAGTGATGTGGGTTGTTTGTGCATACCATTCCCACATTATAATAATAATAACAAAGGATTTGATAGAGCGCCTAATGCAAAAGCGTCTAGTCGGTTTACAGACATAAGCCTGACAAAACAGATGACAGCACAAAAACACAACAAGAGAGGGAGATCGAACCCTCACACGGAAGCAAGGACAACCGAAAACACAGCAAAGCAAAGAAAAGATCAACTTGGCAGAAAATGTTCAGTGAAAAGATATGTTTTGAGACGAGACTTGAAAGTGGCCAGTGACGGGGCCTGACGAACAAAGTTTGGGAGACCATTCCACAAACGAGGAGCAACAGAGGCGAATGAACGACTACCATAGAACTTAGCGGAGCGTGCCGTTGTCAGCGACGCTCGGATGCCGACCTTAGAGCTCTTAGGAACCATGCAGTCAATAGCTTTGTAAGTGAGTAAAATAAGTTTAAATGCAACTCTCTGCTGTATTGGGAGCCAGTGGAGCTGGTACAGTACACACATTTTCTTCTAGTAATTGTTAGAACGATGTGAAAATCCTGGTCCAAGACTACGAAAATATGCATGGTGGATGAAGGGTTAAATAGTTTGACATTGATGATACAGTGTATCAGGGGCAGTTTTGGGGGTATAGAAGGTATTCATTGAACACTCCCTTTTTACAAAAACATAAAAAACAGAGAATTACAGAGAACCACCTATAATGTCAGCTTTTGTACAAGAGAAGTACTTAAGTAGGCCTATAGCTAAAACAACGAAAATACATCGATCTTAGTCATGCTGAATTGGCTTTTAGCGGCAGCGCTACGCTTCGCCAAACACTTGCGGAATAGCTACATGGTATTCAACTTGGGATTTTTAATACCCTGCTGTGCGAAATTGTCACACTTGGTCGCACTGCAGCATCCAACTGTACAGTATGCTTTCGTTAAACAGCACGCTCTCACGTAGGTACGAGTTACAACCGGTATCAAATTTCATTTTGAATACCGTGAAATATTTCGTCTTGTTTTGCAGCAAACTGGAGGCAGAAACATTTCAAAATGGCCGTCGCGTGAAGAAAATACATTATACGAAAAGTTTCTGTTCTCATTTGATAAACACTTCTTCAGATGAAATGAAAATTAACCCATATTCATAAATACCACGTGACCTACCTATGTATTTTTAGTGTGTAAAAGTCATTTATAACCGGTTATAAATGCAGTACTAAACACCGGCTGAAGACGCCAAAAGTATAACTTGG
>JAODUJ010185706.1:0-10717 GCA_027564615.1 Psolus chitonoides
GTTTCAATAATTTAAAATGTAATAATGAGAATGTTAGGAAAATCCCAACTTTGCATCCATTTTTGGTCACTAAAGGGGTCAAAATGGGTAAAAAGAATTATTATGTAATAGTTTTTGTGATGTCAAAGCACACAAGTACGCAAAAATGTAATCTTCTGCGCAGTGGAGAAATTTCAAACGAGCGAAAAACATCCCTTTTTCAACAGCCTGTAACATCATTTTCAAAGTTAAAGAGAAAGGGTTGCAATGTATAAATATATAACATGTAAATGATAAGAAAGATCTAATGGTTTATATGAATATTTCAAAATGTGCTAATATGGCCATGGAAACTCAGTTAACAGGTTTGTAAATTGCCAAAATTACAATAAGTCATTTGCACAGCTACATAGGATTGTATAAAATGATTACAGGAAAGCTGTAATATTTGATAGGTGTAACTTAGCCATAGTAAGAGATTTAACTAGTTGAAAATTAGCACATGTTGGCAAAACATATGTCAGGGTGAACTTTTTTGCACCACTAGCAGGGAGGGTATAACACTACAGAAAGGAATTCCACTTATGGAAAATCACCCTCTTGTAGCACTAACATGCAGGGTGTAACTCTTCAGTCATTCGCAAAGTTAGGAGGAAAGGTATAAAAATGTATAAAATGAGTACAGAAGAGTTATAACAGTTTACTTGATTAAAAATGTGTAAACTGGAAATGGTTGTTGCTCGTCAAATCACCACATATGCTTGCCACATGTACTATCAGGGTATTTAACTTCTTCAGCACTAACAGAGTGTAACAGCACTAGGGTTACAAAAAAAAAATTTGATGTTTATAATAATTACAGGAAATCCCTAACATTTTTAATATAAATATTTTGAAATAATGCAAATTGGCTTCAAAAAAAATGATTCACATGTTGTGAATTACCACTGTTGGCAACACATTTTGTCAGGGTATTTATTGTAATACTTCGGTGCTGTAATGAACTGCTATGATTATAATTATATAGTTGTATCATAATGATAGCAATTGTTTTAATAACTTTTATATCATAATAGGAATATTATACAGATAGTAGACTGATGTGAATATTCACAATTGTGTGTGAATAGGTGCTTAAAATTGAATATCACATTCATTATCATTAGGATATGCAACTTAAGCATTGATTAATTTATTGAACTTTCATTCAAGTCACATTTTAATTTGTATTTATTTTGATCTGGTTAGGTCAGGGTGCTCAGTATCCATTGAGACTCACCCCCCTCCCCCAATTTTGTCATCTTCAACTGTAAACAATTGTTTATTCTCTGGAAACCATTTATGTAAGCTCTCTTCAAGCTCTTTTATTTTGTATTCCAATTTGATGGCTTCAATCCCGTCTTTCAAGGATGTTGATCATTCAGTGAGACTTTATCTATTGTAAGATGTTACATACAACTCGACATACAACTCCAGCTAATAACAGTCAATTTTAATTTCAATTTTCATTTTAAAACCATCTATTATTTCAGCCAGATGTGTCTTCTATATTCAATGAAGTCCATTTTTACTAAGAAAAAAGTATATGCCTGTATGCAACTTAGATATTACACTCCATTCAGTAGCAAAGTATTTTTTACAGCTGCAAGTCATCTATTTTTATTCAGTATTCATTGGAGCTTTGTATTGTGTTTCAAAGCTCTTTTGTGTTCCATGTCAACTCGATGGCTTTAGTCCTGTCCTTCAAAGGATGTTGATCATTCACAGAGGCTTTGTCCACTGTAAGATGTTACATACAACTCTACTACAACTTCAGCTAATAACAATCAATTTTTGCAAACCCATCTATTATTCCAGCCAGATGGTGCAACAACTCCTAAAGTGTCTTTAATACTCAGTTAAATATATTTTTATTTATGACATGACAATTGTCCGAAGGTTTAGAATTCTGGATGCAGTGCAAAGCAACTTGGCTCCACCGGGAAGCGAATTGTGGACCTCTCGCTTTACGTGCGCATGCTCTGCCAATTGAGCTATGAAGACAACTGACAGTCCCGACCCACAGCAGACAAGCTACTTTTCATTGTTTAGAATTGGTCATCACAAGTGAGTTCAGTGAATCCTACCATTGAAAGTCACTCTTCCCAAAGATCTACTAGAGATATACTCCAAATCCCTAACCCCGATTGATGACTGTAGATGTCCACGGTGTACATATGAAAGCTTATATTTACTCAATTGTATATATGCATACTTTATTTTTACTAAGAAAGGAAGTATAGGCCTGAATGGAACTTTATGCTACATCATGCAACAATATTACACTCCATTGAGTAGCAAAGTATTTTGGACAACTACAAGTAGGTAATCCTCTATTCAGTATTCATTGAGGCTTTTTCTTCTTACAGTCGCCTGAAAAAGAAATTGTAATCCATCTTTTATTCTCAAGTCTGTTGGTAATGAATCCTTAAAATGGGTGCTAGATATTTACTGAGGCTTTGTCTATCCCATCTATGATTAAGTGATGGGTTTTCACACTATTCCTGTATTAGGGCGAAATGGATCGTCTAAAAGTCGACGCTGAGGCGATATATAAATTTGAGGTGCATTATACAATTCGCCCAAGCGTTTTGCATTGTTTTTATGCCTTATTGTATTATATATTGTAAAATGCAGTTGCCACTCGAATGGTTAGACATGCCTCTGCAATATATATGCTTATTACCGTTGTGGTGCCTCATATTCGACATAGGGGAGCAGGTTTGCGAAGTGACAACAAATATAACATGTTGTATATTCACCGCTCTTAGGGCGAAACACGTGTTCATGGCTTCGGCTTTTGTTAAAATTCAAATTATTTTTCCCTACGTACTAGGAGACCAGACGTGGAATGGGCAAGCAGAAGCCGAAGCCATGTGGCAACACATACACGAAAGGAATACAGAGAACAGCACGCCGCAGTCGGTTTGTTTGGGCTTTCAGGAGACATATACAATTATTTCCCCCTAATGTGCAATTTTCAACAACTTCAGAACAATTTCGCCCTAATCTTTAGAGAATGAATGACAAACAAGCAAATATCACTGTTAAAGATGACATGATGCTATATTTCGAGGTCACCCAGACCCCATCATCAGGCAAAATGTGAAGACATAGGACAAATCATATACACAGCCTGAACGGTATAATATGTATCCCAAGCTTGAATGAACAGCAAAGCAGAAATAGTAAAAGATGGTAACAATAAGATATATATATATATGAAATGCATCATGTTCCTCTGATTTGAGACGCATTTCACTGTAGGATCGGTATCTATATGTGAACAGCACTAGTCCTACGTTGATGCAGTATCCCATCCAGATATCAAATTTGATACATTCTGACCTGAACACAAATTGTGACCCACTATTATGAAGATGCTTTGGATATCAATTTCAGAGAGGAAACATGCGTAACATGTCATAATAATAATAATAATAATTACGTGCATTTATATAGCGCATTACACCAATGGTCTCAATGCGCTTTACAAAGATATATATAAAGACAAAGATAAACAAGAATATTGTTTACATAATTGGCCATTCGGCATCTGAGGAGAATAGATGTGATTTTAGTCTGCGTTGGAAGGTATTGGTTGTTGGGGAATTTCTGACATTGAGTGGAAGAGTGTTTCAAAGTTTGGGAGCAGCATAGTGGCAATAGCGCTCACCATAGGACTTGGTCTTGATATCGATTGACTGAGGTAACTGGATGGCAGCATCGGAGCGGAGCGAACGGGTGGGTTTCATAACTAAGAATTAGCTGAATATGTATGTAGGGGCCAAACCATGGAGAGCTTTGTAGGTTAGAGTTAGGATTTTGTACTTGATTCTTTCAGTAACGGGAAGCCAGTGTAGGTTGTAAAGGACTGGTTTGATATGTGCACGTTTGTTGGTAAGTGTGACAAGTCTGGCAGCCGTGTTTTGTAAAAAGCTGGAGTTTAGCTATCTGAGTTGAGGGAAGTCCATAAAGGAGGCTATTACAGCAGTCAAGTATAGATGTAACAAAGGCATGTACAAGTGATTCTGTTGAGGTACGATCCAGATATTTGCGAATTTGACTAATTTTCCTTATGGCGAAAGAAGCAGAACGACAAATATTGTTAACGTGAGAAGATAGGACAAGATTGTCGTCAAAAATAACACCAAGGTTTTTAATATCGACGATGGTGATATGCTAGAATTTCTAATTGAAACTGATGTTATATTGGTTGTTTTTCTAAACCTAGACGTGACATGAAGAACCTCAGTTTTGCTGTCATTTAACTTCAGTTTATTTAGTGTACAACAGTTTGTTATGTCATTCATGCATGTTTCGAGCTGTAAAAAGAGCTCGTCCTTATCAGCTGTAGATCTGCGTGTCATCCGCATACATCATGCCGTGTAATCCGTGGGATGGTGGGATGTAATGATGCGTTCTATAGGTGAGGTATAGTATGTGAAGAATGGAGGCCCGACGATGGACCCTTGTGGCATACCATAATCAAGCTGGCGTAGCGACGAATCCTCATTCTGCAAGGTGACAGTCTGTGAGCGATATGAGAAGTAAGAATTTATCCAGTTGAGAATGGTGCCTTGAAAGTCATATTCATTGTGTAATCTCTTGAACAATATTTTGTGGTCAATCGTGTCAAAAGCGGCACTGAGATCGAGTAGGAAGTACTAGGACAGATTCCTGATGGTTGTCGGTGGCAAATAGTAAATCATTGTATATCCGTAGAAGTGAAGTTTCAGTCGAGTGATTCTTGCGATAGGCAGACTGCAGTGAAGTTTGAAGGTTGTTTACTGACAAGTCATCCTGGAGTTGAGTAGACACAGATTTTTCAATAACTTTGCCTAGGAATTTGAGATTTGATATCGGACGGTAATCATTAAGAAGTTCAGTGTCAAGCGTTGGTTTCTTCAGAACAGGAATAACAGTTGCCGACTTTCAGGCAGGCGGCAAAACTCCCGATGACATGGAGATCGATAAAGGCGTTAGCATCATGGTAATTGCCAATTAGGGTTGTCCACATGTAAGTTGAAATCCCCGGCTAAAACTAAATAACCTGGACACGTAGTGAGACTCTCAAAAAGAGATCAAAATTCCTTCAAGAATATAGACATTGTTGATTTGTTCTCCTTGCTCGGAGGAGGGCAATAGAGAATAACTAATCTAAGAGACACATTTCGCGAGCCAACCGTCATGTCTATGATTTCAATCGATTTGAAACATTCATGGTCGTTGATTTTTGCGTTGAAACCTTTGCGCAGAAGAACGCATACACCTCCACCAGTTTTGGTAACACGCGGTATGTGATAAAGGTAATTATCTTATAACGTGTTACGTAGTTCAGCAGCCACCACGTCATCGCGCAAGTCTCCGGATAACCAAGTTTGCGTTATTCCAAGAATATCGACGTTATGGGATATCACATAAGTCACAAATGGAGGGAATTTTATTCCTCATAATTCTAGCCTACGCTAGGCCTAGGCTAAACTTAAATTATCCATTGGAAGTTATCCTTCTACAAAGTCTCTTCGTAGCCCTGACTTATTAAATATGTTCTAGAAATATATAAATTATATAATTATTATATATATTATGTAGAACTATTTTCTCACCTCTGCGAAGTCAGTTGTTCGTTTGGTTACATGTGTGCCTCCACTGTACAAATCAATATCAACACAGGGAACAAGGTTTATGTAAATATTCTAGTCACTATCTGGCCCCAAAAAACGGTGGCGCTATTTCATTTAAATGGATGCTCAGCTTTTGTTTAGTATTCCATCGGGAATATATTGAGATGTGATTTTCCAGAATATATATATGTCGAGCCAACCTAGTGGTCCCTGGTTTGATCCCGAAGGCGGGCTTTGGTTTCTCTCTTTGGCAAGAGGAATTAAATCGACGTGCTAGGTGGCCCGAGTCGGCCCGAGTCATCGGGAGAGTTCGGAACTCCAACCACTGAATCGCTCACCAGTTCGGTAGGCCGGGGCGGGCCCCAGTCCACTCAGCTGTGATGAGTACCCTTCACTGGGGAAGGAAACTTGTCCAGGCAGTGGTCGGCTCTATCGTATGGACATTTAAAGCAGGCTAAAAAGCCAGGAGACGGACGAGGAGTGCCCACAAGCAAGGCCCTGCTCGCTGTGTATGCCACGAACTTTCCTTTCCTTCCTCCCCTCCCATAAAAAACAAATAACGATATTTTTTCTAAAAAACGGGGTTCTTCCTCGTTTCTAACAACTCCCTAACTCCCAAAGCACGATAAGTGTTCTTACATTCCAGGTTACAATCCCAAATAGTCTTTTAAAAGTGCTTTCCTTTCCTTTGGCATATCCACATCAACCCTTCCAATTGGGGGTCTTCCAATTGATTTTAGGGCTGCTACGTCGTGTTGCACTACCTTCTGTTGGCCATTGGAAGGTGAAGCTTGTTTGTTTTTGCAGGGGCTCTAACTCCGGTGCTGTAATGGCTTCTCATCATGAACAGTTTCCGCTCAATAGTAAGCTGACAGTAATGTACTGTCAGCTGGTAACCTTCCCCGCGGAAATGTGAGTCGGGACCTTTAACCCGTATCCACTTCCGTATTTTAATATAGCTACCAGGGGTGGTCTCCCCCTTGGTGGTTCATCACATTTACATTGTGACAAGTCGACACTAGGCTTCTGACTTTAAAAGGTCAGGAGGGTGTCAAGTTACCTTCAGCAAAACAGGTATGATTCAAATATTATAAGGAATTTACAAATCAAATATATGATGTCTCGCGAGTATGTAGTAGATACAGCTACTGGTTAGCATAGGTGCGAGTAAGCGAAACTGTATACCGAACAATATTTCATTTGCGTCTTCGAATTTAGTTTTCAGAGATGACAATCGGTGTGGTGGTGATTTCCTCGCACCAAGCAGAAAAGTAGCAGGATGTAACCGAAACGGAGACGGCCCTTGCTGCTCACATTCGGACTGGTGTGGAAATACTGAACACCATTGTAATTGCGAAGACTGTATTGATTACAGGGGTAAGTAATGTAAAAAAAACAAAAAACACGTATAAGTTGCGTAGTGAATCCTTGCTGTATGATGTGACAATGTAGCCCCACATATCCTCTCCTACCGAAAAAGATCCGAACGGATTGTTTTGGGCACGCAAGAACGTTAAGTATGAAGTACGCTGAATAAACGCATGGTTAAGAACAATGACTTACCAATGATGCTATGTACAGTATGGCTGTAGTCTAAAATAACATCGAATGATTAGTAATTACAGTACAGTACAGTATTGTCATGGGCGGACTGGGCACATATGCGTGTACAACCATTGTACCGCATGGAGAAAATGTCTCTCCATCAATTGTGTTAGTTAAGTTTTCCCTCAAAACCAACTTTTTGCACAACATTTGGAATAAGGAAATATCAATTTACTCTCAATGTTTTCCCTCCGGAGCCATCACAAACGTATACTGAGGTTTTATACAAATAGTGATGCACAGAAAATTAGATGCGAATGATTTGTACAAACAGAAATCTTGGGAGGGGTAAAACAGCACCTCGGATAAGACATAACCCAGTCATAGCTAGAAAACTAATCATCATCATCAAAACTAAAAACAGCCAAATTTATATAGTATCATAGTCCGAAGATCATACAAAAATATATCAGATATTCCCAAAACACTATGGCTTTCATTCCAGTTATAACTAACAGTGGTTGGTTGATCTTATAAAATTTCTGAATGCAATCTCCGACAAAGCTTTTCCAAAATTAGGTTACTGGTTTATAGTTCTCTAATAGGGCCATCCTATTTCTATTATTTATGGTTAGGTACAGAAGAGTGGCTTTCATCCCATCATCTTTGTTTGAAGGAGACCATGTCCGTTTTATCCCAGCTGAAATTGCATGTACTTTGTTCGTTTAAATTGTTTTTCTTCATCTCATTTTTTCATACAAATTATTTATAATTTGATACAAATAGGCTAGCAATTCCAATCGTTTAATATTCAATATTATATGGCAATATCAATATGCTATTATGATTCATTATGAAATCAATATGGTATATGCTTAAGGCAAACCTTTAATTCGTTATATTTTAAAATACATCTTCGGTGATTCATGCTTTATTTTAGGTAAGAATTCATGACATGTAGGTATTATTTTGTATATCCCAGAGACAATTATACATGAGCATGTGTCACTTTTAAGGGGTTCCTTATTGTGTAGAAAGTTGACGAGTTTGTCAGTGTCCATGCAATTGCTCTTTTGTCGAACATCATCAGAGGCTTCCGTATATTGCTCTCTGACATGATAGATGATCTCAGCAGACGAGGTGCCACAGGTGTGACAAGGCAGGCGGTTGCCCTCCCCATGGTTTCTGGAGAAAATATAATCTTGAAGTCTCATAGCGTTTCAACGCATCAGTATTCATTGAACAACAATCAATTTTTATAGCGATGAGAAAATATTTTGATCGAAGTCAGATTTGCAGAATCCCAGTAGCCTATATTCTTGCCAATGGAAATCTTTGCGGTGGAGAATTATAATTATAATAATACTATATTATTGAGAACACACGTATCAAATATGTATATTAGTATGCATTCAGTGACGAAATGATCATATCCAGAAGGCCGACGCAAAGTTTGAACACTATACAGAAAAGTAGGCTACCCTCCCCCTCCTCCGCAACATAACCCTACCGACCCTCCGATATGTTACAGGGAAATGGCAACACACTATTTTCAGGCTGTACAGTCTGTGGTGAAAAGAGTTGTAGGGAACTTTTAGCTTGGTTATGTATTATAATAGTTTTCTTTTGAATATCACCTAGCTATAGTGAAAAATCAAAGAAAGTTCGTTGAAATTAGACTCAAAGACGAAACTGGGTTTGTAGGGGGACTATACGTTTCTGCTACGTCATTCAAAAACATTAATGTTTTCTGACCCCTTTCGGTTTCGTTACAGATGGGAGGGCGGGGATCAACTATGAAAAGAAACTTAGTCGGCTTAGCTGGGAAGTTTACATGGTTCGTATCGTAGGCAAGGCTGTGCGCATTTCATGTATTTACAGCCTGGTTACAGTCAACCATATACAGTATCGGATCCACAGGGGGTGGATTCTTCCAAAAAGAATCCAAAAATAATAAATGCTGCTTATTTGGCAAAGTTGCGAATAACGGTTGTCTTGAGTAATAATATAACATATTTGAATAACGCAAGTCAATTTAGAGTCGTATCTGGACATTTTTCTGAAATATGAACTACGAAAAATATCGTGCTACGCTCGATTTGGTAAGTTCCTAGAAACAGCTATATGACAGTTAAAAGTCAGTTCTCTTGCAAGACCAATCATTAAAATAATATGTGAAACAAACATAAAGCAGTTGTTTAATGTAAAAATTGGTAGCCTACATAATAATCACCACTAATCACCAGTGGTGGCGGAAGCATCAAAATTGAGGGGGGGGGGACGAGCAAACCAAAATGGGATGAGGTGCGGTAATATGAAATCTCCTCTGAAGTTTGACGTTTCGCGCGTGTTTTTACCATATACTTGGCATCCACGTGTATTTTCTTATCAACGTTTCCGACCGCGCAGTTTATGTTTCTTTCGGTTTCCTGCTTGTTACAAATGTAGCCTAATATATTGTCTGTCATGAGTATAGCATAACCTGTACGCTATTATTTATTTATTCATACAAGTGACAATAATTGTCTCTGCGTGCTTTGCGCGCAGTGTTCTTTGGTTTACTTTGTTCGTGTGTAAATTTTACTACCTTCACATGCTAGCTACAAACAATATTTTCCGCACGCTTTGCGCGGTCTAGCTGCGTTGGTATGATAGTATTTTCTTTGGCTCATTTTGCATGATAGCCAGTTACTGCAACATTTTCCATTTACCTCACAATTTCTGCATTGCTGATGTGATTCTTTAGCGCATTTTGCATGCATGGTAGCTGGCTACCACAAACATTATTTTCGCGCGCACTGATTACTTTCCTGCTTTCGAAGTGGTTGCTCTCTTTGCATGCATGCTAACTAGCTACCACAAAACTTTCAGCGTGCTCCCTGTCATTTACCTGTACATATGTGATAGCCCCTTCAATATTTCATTTCGCATGCATAGTAGCCAACTATTACAATTTATCCCGCTCGCCTTTCACGCGCACTGATGTACGTTTAGGCTGTGATATTTTTGGCGCATTTTGCATGCATAGTAGGCTAGCTGGTCCCACGGAAATTTTCTTACGTGCATTCTTTATGTTATTTTCACACCTCTTTTGTAACACCTGTAACTAAATGATCACCCTTCACTCCAAAGTGACCAATATACGTCTACCGGTACGCCATTTTTCTCGCGCTTCGCGCTCGCAATTGGTATTTTTTGGCGTGCTGGGTAGAGACTTTGGAAACGCCACTGCTAACAAACCCCATCTTTTGAAAATCATGGATCCGTGCCTGCATATATCTTTGTTGTTGAGATTTTTTGGGTAAAGTTCGTAGTTTATCTGGATATGCCTTGAAACGTAAAAATAGCCTCTGACAATTTGTGTGGAAAATATACAGCACCATTTTGCATCTCAGCGGTTTAAATCATACCAAATCTCGCAAAACTGAGGGGGGACCCCTCTCCCAGGACACGAATCAGTAATATGCACAGATCTGGCCAACCCTATCTTAGAAGGATGGCGCCGCCCCTGGGACATCTCAGGGAAT
>JAODUJ010185817.1:0-10717 GCA_027564615.1 Psolus chitonoides
ATCCAACACACCTTGTAACTCTTTCAAAGTTTTAGTTCCCAAGATAATGTCAACACCTGTAAGATTTCCTGCAACCATGGCGTTAATTTGAAAGTCATGCCCCTGGATTGAGATAACAAACTCTAATTTGATATCAGCATAAACGTATTGACCATTTCCCAATTTGAAGTTAACAGGATCTACTTTAGCTGTCTTTAAGGAACTCAAATATCGTGAATTTTGCACGGAAAACTCAGAAATAATAGAGCGAGTAGCTCCACTAGCAAACAACCATAATATTCCCTTACAATCTTTATTGAAACCTCTCGCAAAATTACGCTCATCCAACTGAATATTTATGGACTCGCTTCCACCTAAATACTGCGCTTCCGACTGACTGAGCACTCGGGCTCTTTACTGAAAATTCTGACTCTGATTTTCAGAAGAAGTCGATTGTTGATTAGCTTGACATTGACTCTGAATATCTGGATGATTTACAGCAGATTGACACTCTGTACCCTGAGGTGGCCATTGAGGTTGAAATTGCAAATTTGGAGGTTGAAATTGCAAATTTGGAGGCCGAAACTGCAAATTCTGAATATTTGCAGGATACTGAAAATTCGCATTTTGATACTGACTATGCAAATTTTGACGATTTGCAGGATACTGAAAATTTCGCATTTTGATACTGATTTTGCCAATTTTGAGGCCAAAATGCGACAAAACTGGGCATAATGGCCTGGGTTTCTGCATTTGAAAACACAACAAAATAAAATGTCTAAACATAATGAATTTTTAAATCCAGTCCTTCGGATATCTGGGCCGATGTGCAGATCTTACAAGATGTTTTCCTATTGGATAACACTTACAATATCCCTAACGCTGAACACTAACCTAATCCCTAATCCTAACAAAGAGTACAATCGATAACATACAATACAAACATCCAATCAGAAAATACCTTGTAAGTTCTGCACATCAGCTGCGGATATCTACATGTTGATTTATTACTGTCTTTTGTACAACAATATTTCTTGTGTAAACGTAGCTTCACTTAGCAATGGTTAAAAACTGTAAAATTGTCTTCCTAATTTCTGATTATTAAAACGCCTCTAATTCCTTTCCAAAATATCCATAATCGATACGGAAAGAATTATTAAATTGTTCCAAATGTGTACGTTCACGTATCAACCCAACGCAGGTTCAGTAAGCACGGTTTTAGACTGCATATCTGACGCAAACTACAGCGCTCTCTTCATTTATGACTTTTTCGGACGTAACCGAAAATACATAACAATGACCAAATAAGGTATCGCCAGCTGATTCGTAGCCTAGAATATTCTGTAGAATCTGTCCTAGATTGTCCTAACGTTTTCATCAAATTCACAATGATAAAAGGACTCGATTCACATTAAACATGCAAGGGAAACTGCAACTAAAAACAATTACGTTCTTGAGAAAACGAGTCAGTCAAATCGAGCCAAATTGATGACAAATCAATCTGGAAACCTACTCGTGTGCACTGACCCGAACTTCGATTAAATCTTTAAACCGCTGAAATTAGGTCCTAAGATCATTAAAATACTTTGGGAGACAGAAGATAATCTCGTTCTCTATCACGACATAAAGACGGAAGGATCCGAAATACTCGAATCTCGCTGTAATAATCAACAAGACTATGTCATAGATAGAGGTTAATACGTAAATAAGACACTACCATAGAGATCTAAAAGCACAAGAGGGCTACACGCATTTATGTACAGAGACTATACAATTGAAGCAGTTGACGTACAAAGGCTATACGCACTTGTAGTACAGAGACTACGGATTAGGCCTGCTAACGGGAGTAACCATAACGTTGTTTGCCTTTTGCGGCTCAGCGCGTTACGATGCTGTACACTGAAAGCTATAATAAGCGTTCGGGCAATGGCCAGGCCTATTACCGAGAATAACCAAGCAGAATTAGGATAGTCAAAACGTCACACGACAATAGCACTCATGTGGGCTATACTAGGTTATTTTGATGGGAGCAACACAGGTAGCCCACGATGGAATAACGGTGGGTCCCGTACCCAGGGTACTATGTTAGTATATCCTTTGGAGGGAGGGGTGATCCGTCAAGGTCAACATTACAGTAAGCTGCAGGATAATGTCCTTGTATTACTAACAGTATAAATGTTCAGTCGCCGTATATACACGACGGAAAGCTGAATGGTTATTTGACGTGTTTCGAATCCGTAAACAGTTTACTAATACCACTATAAAGACACCCCGCGCTAGCACGCATTGTTCACTTTCATGAATGGTAAACATTTCAGTATATCAATTTATGATCGAACCCTGCAGGCAATTTGACAACACATAATGGCCCTTTACAAACAGGCATTGTTAGTTCTTGCACGCGATGATAAAAAGGTAAAAACAAACATTAAAAAACATAACAACCCAGACAACATAATTTGAGATTGGCCACAACCAGATACAGGGCCGTACTCACATGGAGGCCAAGCGAGGCAGTTGCCTCCCCTGTTTTTTGCTAAAAAAAGGGCAGAAGGGTGAAAAAAGTGAGGGAAAAAAGAACAACGAGAGAAGAAACATATGATAGAAAAAGTTTGTGTTGTACTATGGCAATATTTGTGCAAACGACATCCCCATTTTTCGTCCCTTGTGAAGTAATGTTGCCATGTTTCTCCATTTCTAGTTCCTTGCCAGAGGCTCAAGGAACTATGCGGTCATGATCTCGTATGCATGTATGTGTGTGTATGTGTGTGTGTGTGTGTGTGACAGATACGTGATTTGGTGTTATTGGTAGGTGGTTTATTGTGTGTATAGAGGATATGACATTTCATCCCGTTCATATTCATAAGTGGTATGACTAATCATATTTTTACCATAAATATTCCGCCACCATTTATACCAAGGAATTTTTGTTTTTGGGTTGGTGAAAGCTTCAGCTTATACCAACTAGAAAAACATATTTACATCAACAGAGGTCAGAAACTGCTGAGCTTGTACCTTGTGAACACTATAACTTGACACGGTATGAGTTATTGACACCTACTGTTTTTGTATTTATTAAGCAATGGTCATCCGAGCTCATCGTTGGTCAAACAATGAACACATATTTATTAGGAGGAAACCACAAATACCTTTTTTGTTTGCCATGTGATATCACTTATCCCCAAGATAATAATGATCGTTATTTTATTTGTGACATTGCCTCTGTACTGCAGCAGGGGCTCCATTGAATCGACTGGCTATTGGCATGTGGGTTACACATTTGTAACATGTATTATCATTAGCTGCATTGCCAAAAGTATTTCAATTCCAAATCCGAAAAACCGCAGCTCTGAGACCGGTGAGTGCTGGAATTGAGTGTGGTCTACCTTCTCAGTCGGAATAGTAGAAGATTAAGAGGCATAAATGAGGACAATATTTTTCGCTGTGTACAATTTCTGGCTGTCAGATATCAGGAAATTATAACTAATGGGGTTTATTATTTTCTCAAAATTCCCTAATTGGGCTACCTCTCGATGATCCCGCAATCGTGTTAGATTTTTTTCACTGTGTACCATTTCTAACTGGCAGATGCTGGAAAATGGCATCTGATAGAACTTTTTCAAAATTTCCAAGAGACGACCCCCAGACCCCCGTCAAATTATCCACGTCTTCGGCGCTCGCATGTTTGAGCTTTGTTTTATGTTCTTGCTGCCATTGGTAATTGCCACTTCCTATGTCACTGGCAGCTTACAAGGCAGTCGTCCTCACATCCCTGCTCTACGGGTGAGACGTTGTATAGAAAACAGCTGAAGACATTGGATCAGTTCACCTCCGCTGCCTGGGGAAGATCCTGAGCATATCATGGGAAGATAGAGTATCCAACACCGAAGTGCTTCGTGCAATGAAAATATCGGGCATCGAGGCACTCGTCATGCAGGCCCAGGTGCAGTGAGTGGACATGTGGTCCGTATGGACGACACGCGGCTTCCAAAAATGATCTTTCTCTTAAAGCTACTGGTACGAGAATCCTTGGGAGACCACTCAAACATTACGAAGACTGTTTGAAGGCATCCTTGGGGGCCTGTGACATCCCCCTTCCTGAATGGGAGTCTCTTGCCGAGGACCGCAGTACCTATCAGTTGGCTGTGAAGATAAGAGTCCCTGTATTTTAGGAGAACTGCCTACAGGACCTGGATCGGAAGCGACATGCACGCAAAGAGAGGATACCTGATCCTGCAACTGCTGAAGTCTGCCCCATGTGTGGCCGCATCTGTGCGTCCGACTTTGGGCTGCGCTCGCGTCTTTAACGTCACTGACGTCATCATCGCCACGCGATGAAGTTCCATTGTATAAAATACTGTTATTGTTTACGAATCACTCATGAAGAGAGCTCCTGGATGTATTTATGATCGCATTGAGCCGTATACCCCTTTTCGTAGACTCCGTTCAGGTTAACAGAATCGTCTTGTGGAGCCAATTTCAAATCGTCCTTGGGGAGACAGATCATTCTCTGGGGCTGCTCCACGTCTTCGGAACGTGCGCTCTATATATTATTAATATAATTATTATTATTATTATTATTATTATTATTATTATTACAAAAAAATAATCTAAATGTCTACGCGTTGATGTTATTCACTATACAGTCAATGACAAATTGGAATTACCATATCAGTAAACAGCCAGTGGGCTCCGATAAAAGTCAATCGAATGACATTCAAGAACACTTAGATTTTAGTTTATTTTAAATATGATGATATCGTAATTTACAATATCATAAGTACGTAACTAGTGGTGGCCTAGTGGCTAGCCCTCTGGTCCCCCAATCTATAGATCGTGAGTTCGAGTCCGCCTAGTGTCATCAGTTGACGTCAGGAAGGGCATCAGGGCATAACGTGTTGCATTGCCAAAGCTGAAATCCTTGTTTCGGCGAGGTAACGTCTGAACCTTTCCAAAGGGATTACAAATTATTTCATAAGTACGTAACTAAACGAGACTGATATGAAGCTTGACAAACCACATGAACACTCCATGCATGAGACAAGAAACAAGATTAAAACATATACAATTAGTGACAATCAATTCAATAATTATGTTTATATAGATCTGTACCGTAATAGTTCTAAATAAAGTACCGGTAATCGTTGAGGACTATTAAGTATTGGTACAGTGAACTGCACTTTGTTATTTCCCAAGTGAAATAATTGCAGAATTTTCAGTAAGAAGAGCGAACACTATGTTCAGATATTAGGAGAACCAAAATGGTCCTTTGTCTCCTATTTGAGACTAAAATTTGAATTCTGATATCAGTAATAAAATACCGTTGATAAACTATTCAACGACAGTCATTCGAATAAGATCCAAGAACACTTACTTTAATCTCTTTAAGGCCAAATAAAAAGCATATTTATATACTATTTTGCTATTTGTTCTACTGTTTTTTAAAAATTGCATATAAGTATTACTATAGGCATTGTCGAAGCTCTCTTTCATATCGAACTATCAACGGATCACCAGTGTCTTATTTAACATAAAACATGTATAAAGTTAACATTTAGAAGAGTTTCATGTAGAATATTGACTGGAGTGTGAAAACTGTGTTCTTTCGGTGATTTTTCACCGCCTTTTTTGTACAATAGAAAATACTGTAGTAAAAAAATGGCAAGAACTAGTGCCACAAAAATGTTATCAAATTTTGAGGTGTTTTCTTAACCTTAGTTGGCCTAAATTTTGCCACCAAATGAAAGAACATATTTAGAAGTACGAGTGTTGTAAGTTTGAGGATAATCGCGCGCAATTTTGACCATTTTGAAATGTCACTCTTTATTAAGAAATGAGCCAGTTCGGATTTCCGACAGTGGACGAATGCCGAAAATACACTTGTTAAATTCAACATCTTCTAGTTTCAGCTCAAAAGGCAACGGTCATGGTATGATAAATTTGTAAAGACCACGGTGGCTGGATGGGAAAACTGTAAGCTGCGAGATGATGGGTGGCATATGCCTGGCGGAAACTTCCGCTGGACTCAGCAGGCTCTCGTAGACACGGAAGGGGGTCGATTTACTATGTGCAAGTCAACGGGGAAATTAATGGTGGTGCCCAACCTCATACCCTATTTATAAGTACTGCACACGTTGCCCTGTCGTAAAAGGTGTAATACAACCCGAGTAACACCCACCAGTTGACTTGACCTACATGTTACTTCCCATGTTTGCCCGCGGGGGTGTATGTGATACGCCAGAGCACTGTGAAACAGCCCTTTTGGTCCAGGGGTCTACTTCCCATCCCCATCAAACAGACGGACAAACCTGGACCACCACAACCACACACCAGGCCCGTAGCCAAGGGGGGGGGGCATGAGGGGGCACGTGCCCCCCCAAATTTTCAAAAATAAGTCATAAGAAAAGAGACACAAAAATGGAATACAAATGTAGGGGGAAAAGATGGAAAAGATTGCAGCATTTGGCATCTAAGCCACTGCCATAAGCAAAACAATCCAAAGAGAGGGGGACACCCCCTCCCTTATACCCCTCCCCCAGGACGGCGATCACTGTACGGTAATGTGCCCCCCCCAAACTTGTTACTCTGGCTACGGGCCTGCCACACACCCACAGCCCTCAAGTGTCATTAATATATCAATATCCATATAGTCCATTAAAAAAAGAATCTGTCAAACAATATTATATTATCGGACTACATAGATGCATAGTCAAAAGAATGCGCGAACATGATCTCAAGAGCGACAGACTGGAACAATGTTTGTACTAATAGCTGTGAAATTTTAGCGGATTAAAATGAAGGACCAGTCACACTTTCGACCTGTTTCGACCTGCTGGGGAATCTGTCTGCCCTTTAACGCGTTATCGCTTCCGCTTGAGGTCAAGTCTGTGTATATAGTATAACACTGCAAATGCATGTGTTCAAGAACTGAACACCAAAATGTAACAGACATAGAACGCGTCTCGGTGTTCCGAACAATTAGTGTTATATTGCTGAAACACTTATTGTTATTCCTGAACACTTAGTGTTCTATTCCTGAACACTTAGTGTTCTATCCCAGAACACTTGGTGTTCTATTCCAGAACACTTAGTGTTAACACATTAAGAAACCCTGTTTTTCGATAAACTCAGTTTATCGAATTGGAAAAGCAGGGTTTCTCGATGAACTATGTTTTTCGATCGAAAAGCATAGTTCCTCAATAAACTCTAATAAACTGAGTTTATCGACTCGAAAAACTTAGATTATCGACTAAGAGACCTCACTTTTTTAACAACTCTGCTTTTCCAGTCGATAAACAGAGTTTAACGGCGATAAACTCGGTTTATCGACAGTAACCGTGCTTTTCGATCGATAAACTGAGTCTGTCGATAAACCGAGTTTATCGCGAAAAACACGGTTATCCAGTCGATAAACTGAGTTTATCGATCGAAAAACAGAGTTTAACGGCGATAAACTCGGTTTATCGACAGTAACCCTGCTTTTCGCTCGATAAACTGAGTTTATCGCGAAAAACACGGTTACCCAGTCGATAAACTGAGTTTATCGATCGAAAAACAGAGTTTAACGACGATAAACTCGACTTATCGAATTATTGCACATTTGGCTTGCCATATCCGTGTCACGTGGCATCATGTGAATGTCGTTTACAACGCAACGATCGGACAAAACTCATTTGTCTTCCCACTTCGCCCGCAGTTATGTTCGTCATTTTCCTTTTCAGGTGACATCACCAGTGTGCGGCGCCACGAAGGCTGGGGAGGGGGCTAGTCCCACACTTTTCAGAGGCAAACAATTTAAATCGTCTGAAATTGCGTTTAAGCTACAGGTTTTTTTGATAGGCCTATGTCAAAGTCAACATAAACCCAAATAATATCTGCCCGCTTCGCGCGCGATATTATGTATTTCCCAGTTTCAACGTGCAAATGAGTCAGCATGCTTGTCCACTGCACGTTCAACTGAGTGAATCAATTACTAGCTACTATGTAAAGTTTCATCTTCAGTAGGCCAATGTTATACGAAACCACGATCATGATAGGCTGTGCATCGGGTTTTATCAACTTTTCTCAAATCCCCCCCCCCCCCCCACTTTGCCCTCCCTGTCACTCATATAACTGTTTTAAACTTACCTCATGGATCACATCACAGGTTAGGTACTTTCTCATTGTATTATACTCGTTACTAATATTCATATATTCACAGGCGTCACTTTGAGGGGTACAAGGGTACACCCCACACTTGTTTAAACCTTCCCAATGACTCCACAGTTTCCAAAACAGTGATATTTTTGAAAGTGAGGTCGTGTCCCTCTTTGGAAAATGGTTTGACGCCCATGCTTGCCGTATATTCCACTACTCACGATTCAGCCGAGAGTCTCCCGATTTTTCGAAAGAAGCATGGAAATGAGTGACCCAGATGGCGAATATCACCTCTGTAGTTTGTCAGAAAATGCATTTTCATATCAGCAGGATTTTACAAATTGTTGGAAAATTGCACGTAGCAAGTAGCACCAAATAGCAAGGATTAAGTCGAAAATGCGCGCAAAGCTCGCAAAAAAAAAGTTTTTCAATGTCAGCAGTCGGAATTATTATTATTCTCACGCAAAAATGTAGTTTGTTAGAAAATCTATTTTTGTATGAGCAGGAATAGTTAGAAAATTGGAATGCGGTAGCAAATGGCACAAAATAACAAGAATAGCATCAAATTGCGCGCAAAACGAGCGAAAAATACGTTTTTTTTTATGTCGGCAGTCGGAATTTTTATGTTTTCTGACCAAAAAACTATTGTTTGTCAGAAAATTCATTCATATTCTTACTCACTTGACGTCACCAGTTTGCGGCGCCACGGGGGTTGGGGAGGGGAGTTGTCCCCCACTTTTCGGAGGCGAACAATTAAAATCGTCTGAAATTGCGTTTAAGCTACAGTTTTTTTGTAGGGGGTGAGACGAGGTGTATATTTTTTGAAATTGAGAAATTATATAATGCACAAGTAGGCCTATGTCAAAGTCAACATAAACCCAAATAATATATGTGCGCTTCGAGCGCGATATTATGTATTTCCCAGTTTCAACGTGCAAATGAGTCAGCATGCTTGTCCACCGTACGTTCAACTGAGTGAAGCAATTACTGGCTACTATATAAAGTTTCATCGTTAGTAGGCCAATGTCTATATGTATACGAAACAATGATCAAGATAGGCTGTGCATCGGGTTCTATCAACTATTCTTAGATCCCCCCCCCCTCTCCCACCACTATATCCTCCCTGGCACTCCTATAACTGTTTTAAACTTACCTCATGGATCACACCATAGGTTAGGTACTTTCTCATTGTATTGTACTCGTTACCAATATTCATATATTCACAGGCGTTAATTTGAGGGGTATAAGGAGACACCCCTCCCTCACACTTTTTGAAAAACCTTCCCAATGACTCCACAGTTTTCCAAACAGTATAATTTTTGAAAGTGAGGTCGTGTCCCTCTTTGGAAAATGGATTGACGCCCATGCTTACCGTATATTCCACCACTCACAATTCATCCGAGAGTATCCCGATTTTTCAAAAGAAGCATGGAAATGAGTGACCCAGATGGCGAACATCACCTCTGTTTTGTCATGAAATGCATTTTCATATCAGCAGGATTTCACGAATTGTTGGAAAATTGCACGTAGCAAGTAGCACCAAATAGCAAGGATTAAGTCATAAATGCGCGCGAAGCTCGCCAAAATATACTGTTTTCCAATGTCAGCAGTCGGAATTATTATTATTCTCACCCTCAAAAATAGTTTATTAGAAAATCTATTTTCGTATGCGCAGGAATAGTTAGAATATTGGAATGAGGTAGCAAATGACACAAAATAACAAGAATAACATCAAATTGCGCGTAAAGCGAGCGAACAAAATACGTTTTTTTTATGTCGGCAGACGAAATTTATATGTTTTCTGACCAAAAACTGTGGTTTGTCAGAAAATTCATTCATATTCTTACTTACTTATAGTACAACTACTTTCCTGTAGTCGGAAATTCCGACTGCTGCACTCGGATTTTCCAACAATGGTCAGTTTTACCAAGATTGGTAGAACTTGCCACGTCTCTGCCTGTGGGCAGACTTGTAGTTTGAGTACATCGGTGTGAGTACGAATACAGCAAAAAAAATCAGGTTGTGAGTACGAGTACATTGCCCAGATCACGAGGACGAGTACAACATTTGCACTGGCGTCAATACGAAGTTGACAAAATCCATGAGTACATTTGAGGTTTTACGAGTACGAGAACAGCGAGATTATCCTGAGTGCAAGTACGAGTACGGACTCACTACACGTCTGCATGTCCTGTAGGCCTATAATTTCTATAAAACCTGATGTGAAAGTCATAAAATTAATGTTTGCGCGGTTAGAGCGCAGTAGCGCTGTTTTTACCTGTTTAAGGTACACATATTACCCGAGGCATTTTTTCAGAGTTGTACCAATTATTGCTATTTTCTCTCCATAGACATGCCACAAGATCCCCATGTGTAGGCTTCTCAAATATATCTTTTAGGGAAACCCCGATTTTTTTTGCGCACTTTGCGTGCAACAGGCCTCTTTTTCCTTCGCCCGCGTTGCACATAATCCGATAGGATGTATCCTATATAATGTTCTCAATTTTGGGTATAAAAGAGTGAAAATGTTGTTGGCGCAATAATGTCCTTTGTGATCGTTCTGCAGGGGCGTATCCAGGATGTTCCGATAGGGGGGGGGGGG
>JAODUJ010185928.1:0-10717 GCA_027564615.1 Psolus chitonoides
AGTACATGGTGTAACCAGCTTGCTTTCAGAGGCCCGGGTTCAATCCTCACTCGTACCTTGATACTTGCTCGTCAAAAGCTGTATTGCAGTTGTTGAAGGTCTTGCAATTTCTGGTTTCATTGTAGTGGGAAGTAATAAGGTTCATTGGATATGTTTCGGCATGGCTGTTCTACAGTGGTGACAGACAAGTTGCTACTACCTCTCTCAGCATTTGGGAAAATGGCTAAAGGCCGAGAGTTTCACTCACATACGTCGGATGGGGACTTCATATTGTGGTCCCGGGAGCAGGTTGGGTTTGTCATGGTTACACGCCTGACTCATTACTCTCTGAACACCATTCGAGAAGAGAAGGCAAGCTTCTGCGAGTGTTCATCCATGATCACATAGCTTCAAGGTTTGTTGTTGAGCCATAATTGGATTCCAGAACCCTTAGAATTCAACTTAAAAATTTTTTAAACCCGGACCTTCATATACTCAGACAAGCCTTACATTGAGCAGGCAAGGACCAGGAGCCAGCCCGATCCACTCTTGGCGCCTGGTCCGGTGGATTTTGTCAGAACCAGGAGCCATTTTTCCAAGACCAGGAGACATTTTCTGACTCACTAATTCAAACACTAACCCCAGTTTTAGATTTAGAAATATTTTTATGAAGCCTGTCACTGGGGAGGTGATATTATGAATTTGATCAAATTGAAAAAGTATGGCTGCATGTCATCTATCAGTCAAGGAGTCAGTCAAGGAAGTTGACAATAGTCACCGACTTTGAATCAACCAGCACTATGCTGGACCCTATTCAGCATCTGGACCTATATAGATTGATATGGGTCAGTAACTGCAGAAACATATTCCAAGTCAGGCAGGGATGTAGCAAAATGTCAAAAAGTGGGGGGGGGGGACTTTTGAAGGGGACTGTCCAAAAATTTGAAAGATTTGTTGCGTCCGATGTTTGGGTTATAAGCGGCACATTCAGCACAATAATGCTGCAACATGAAGAAACAGATAGGCTACCTCGTGCGAAATACTCAAAAGATTGTAGTTATTAGGCCCCTCTTTTGTGAAAAACCTTGAAAGTGCCCCTTTTGAAAATGAAAGTTCCCCTTTTAAATTTTGGGGGGAGCACATGCCCCCTGTGCCTCCCCATTACTACACCCCTGAAGTCGGGTATAACTGCATTGTAATTAGGGACAGGGGGAGGGTGGGGGTTGACATATGTGGTGCCAAGCAAGTGCGAAAGATTCAAAGATTATCACCTAGTCAAACATCTAGCTTGCATAATGATGGCACCTACAGGTATCCTTACCTTTGTCTGTATCATACCCTGTCTCTGCAGCCTCAGTTCCTTGACGAGATCAGCAATATTAAACTATGAGACAATAGAAATACAACAATGGATCAATCAACACAATGATTTATCAAACAAACAAAGGAGCTTGCAAGGTGCATTAAGGCCTCCTCATTTGAGTTAATACACCTGTCAAACAGAACCTTGGACACCCCCACCTCAAGCACAGTCATTATTCAACGCAGAGTCGACGCCGAATCTTTGACGTGCAAAGACTTTGAAAATATGAATCTTTGACGAATTAAAATATCACTGAAGTGAATCTTCAACGAATGATTTTAGCTATAAAGTGAATCAATGCCGTATACTTGACGAATAAACTTTCACTTCATGAATCAATATAAGTTCGGCAGAGTCGATTCCAACATTTTATATTAATAATAATTGTTGTCCTTTTATTTCATTATAGTTACAATTGTTTGCATCGCCGTATACAATTCGTACTGTACGTACACGACGTATAATCTACAGTTGTACGGTATGGTTGGGAGTGATTTGCCTCCATGCAACGGCCGCGCTCTTGCGTACCCTGCACACATCACATTATTTGTTTCGTATAATGTTTTACCAATTAACAATGCAGGGCAACGTGGACTTTGTCCGAATTGTACCGAATTTGGCGCAATTGGTCGGACCGGGAAGAGCAACACATACCCTGGGTCTCACCCTTTCCATAGACCAGAGCACACAGTTTCACTGGTTAAAATGCAAAATATTTTAGTAGTTTCCTAAATAAAATAAAAGTAGTTGGGGGGAGGCTAAATTGGATGTCTGGTATGAGCTACTGCACCATTGTTGCTCTGGTATAATGATTCTCACCATTGGTGAATCTTCATCGAACAAAATTTGGTGTAAAGTGAACCGTGAATGAATCTTTGCCCTATTTTTTGGGCAGCTTCGTGAATCGAAGGTGAATCTTTGCCTCTAAATTTTTCTTCAAAAGTGAATACATGGTGAGTGCTTGAGGTGGGGTAGTCCAAGGTTCATAAAAGCTGGAATACAGCTGAGCTTGGAACTGCTAAAAATTCAAGAAAACATGAATCAACAACATAAGTTGCTTCTTCATCCAGAAAGTAACACAACCAGGTTTTATATATTAATTATCATTAGTTGTGCATTGCGTTTCTCTCACTCAGTTAGAAACTAAATTTGTAGCTTTCATTGTGCTGAACCTCGTCTATGGAACTCGCATCCGGTTGGATTCTTTTGATCAGTCACATCGTTTGAAAACTTTTCTGTTTTCTCAATATTATTAATTGTTGCCTTATCATCACCTGTAAAGTGCATTGAGCAATCTTTGATTAGATTTTTCACTATACAAGACTGAGTATTATTATTAATAATGAGCAAAAGGTAAACAAATCTTAGTTATCGGCCAACTATTTCGCAGCTATGATTTTATTTCATCCTTTCGTTCTGCATAGTAATTTGCTGGTTTTTAAACTGAACATTTATGAATATGCGTGTGTCACACAAAAAAAGGTCTGAAATAAAATCTGAGCGGATATAAAAGAACAAAAAACCAAATTTGGAACACAATTTTCTGATTTGGCTTCAAGGGAAATTTTGGCAAACAATTGATGAATAACAATGAATAAGATTTAGCCGACTCACAATCAGTAGTTTTCTCCACACAGAGTGTATTTGTGTAGAGCCTCCCTCCCATGCAGGCAACACCTGAAGTGATAACTATTATGTACAAATTCTTTAACTCTAGTTCTAAAATTGTACTACTTATACAGCTGCGACTTTAGTTTTTGTATTTGAGGGCGCTAGGCAATTCATGCCAAATGAAGAATATTCACCAACATCACTATTATGCTGATTTCAGTGTACTTTATGTGTCCTCAGTCTCTCTGGGTTTTATTTTTATGGAGTTGATCACAATGGAGTTTAATGAACACAATAATTGCTAGTAGTTGTAGCACGCCGTGGCCTGATGGTTAGCTCTCTGGACTCACACTCTACGGATCGTGAGTTCGAGTCCTGCCTAGGGTCATTGGTTGACGTCAGGAAGGGCATTCGGTCTTAAAGGTGCTACATTGTCCCAATCAAAATCCGGGCTTTGGCAAGGTAACGTCCTACCCCTTCGAAGAAGGGAAAACGGACGGTAAAAGAAATTATTATGACAGGTTAACGTTGATAATTTGAAAGTTGAAGTTTGAAGGAGCTCTATAAGTTTGAAATTGATGACAAATATTTTTACATTTTGCCAACATTTTCCCTTCGAAACAACCACACAGATGTGTCATTATAGATCTACTTCAAAATAAAATCACCAACGGTGATGACATGTATGGAGGATTTCCGTTGAGGCTTGAACAGTCTGCGTACAGTCGGACGTGGTGTTTATTCGAGAACTTACCAAGGTTTGCGTCCAGACGGAAATGTGCGCGTTCCATCGACCACTGTATAGATGTTGTCATTTATTTTATATTGTAAATGCTGTCGAATAAAGTATGAAATGTTGGTAAGCGTATATGCTAAACTTACGATCATATACGGTACATCTTGCTCACATGAGTCAGTCAATTTTGAGTGTTAAATGCTGTTCGTTAATACGGACGCACGATATTAGGAGCGATCGGATGTACGTTCAGCTTTAAAAACGTCTCCCGACGCGTGGAGGCGCGTTATCGAGAACCCGGGACGCATTGGCGTCAAAAGTGTGGGGGGGGGGGCGACATACCCGACCAAAACTTTACTGTGTGAAAATCTCAAGTCAATGGGAGCATTCGTAAAAAGTGAGGGATTGCTTGCAATATGGATGAACCTTGTTCCTTGGCGAGCCCATTTATTTTTCTCGTAAAGGAGCTCGATGAGTTTGTGGGATGCCTGATTGTAATCCCAACTAACCAATGAACCATTAGTCTTGTGTGAAAGAAAATAAAAAATATTCAGATCTTGGATCTTTGGTTCAAAAATTAATGTCGTTCCAAGAAGAACAGAGCTGTTGAACACTGAACAGAGGTCCAGCCTAATTTACATAAAAGTTTTTCCCAAACTTTTGAATTTCAAACAATGCAACATTCATAACTTTTTCATGCAGCAATATTTCCCGAAAGTGAAGTTACTTTTAAGATTGTCTGATTATAGTGAATGATCTCATTAACAAATGATATGAGTTTAGTCTCCTCTCCTTGACTGAAATGCAAACTCATAGAGCCCCTTCAACTGTTTAAATTACCTAAGTTTATAAATCGTCCCATGAATGTTTTCATGCATTGCAAATGAGTCTGTGAGTAGTATCACCAAATAGCCTAAGGGAGAGATATTTTGCAGTGATATATTGTTCTTGAGGAAAATTATGGGGCCTCAAAGTTGAAGAAGAACTTAACCCTGATTTTTTAAAACCAAGTTATATGTGTGGGATGAACAGATGAAAGAGCAATATTAGAAGACCATCTTTACCAAATATCAGCTGCAAATATTGTTTACTTACCAAGATATTTGCATTTAGAATTCGAGCATGGGAGCCGCCATTTTGATACAGATTCTGATGTCACCTGCACGGCCTTGAAAATGAAAACCTAATGTTTTTCTTTATAATTTGTTGTAAAAAATTTTCAAAAACAGAATGCACAGAAAAAAATGAAATCAAGTTATTGTTATTCAATATTTGCGTATTGCACTTTATTAATTTAACACAAAACCTATCAATCATGACGACATGTGACGTCATAATTTGACTTACGCAAGTCCATTTTATTTATCTCAGACGAAAATGGCAGCCTCCTCAGTGCTTTAAGACTCAAACATGGATAAATCGAGTTTGAAACAAGATTTTCGATAACATTTTGGGAAGATGTTCATCATACAATTCTGCTTCATATTTCAAACTCCATGGCTCAATTCTCCTTTAAGGAGCCCGTTCAGTTCAATTTATACCCTAAAATTAAGTGTCGCCTTTTAAAGTGATATTTTTGCAGGGGATTTAATGTCCTTGAGGAAAACTGTGGGGCCTCACAGTTAAGGGGCCAGTTTGAATCCACTTTGCCATGACTAACTGTCATCTGTACGGTAAGTTTTGTCCGACTTTTTAAACAGAACACAAATCTGGGTTGATTTCTAATGTTATTACCAAATTTATCGCCACGGAATTCTTAAATGGGTTGAGGATATCACTAGCGTATCCAGGGGGCGAAAGGTACGCGGCCCGGGTAGGGAAAGGGGCTCCCATTGACTTTAACTTTTTCAGTGAAGAGTCAGCCTGGGATCACTTCCCCCCCCCCCAGGCGCCCCCGGGTAAAAAAAAAACCTGCAAACGCGCCTGGATATATCCAATGGTCACACACAGTTTAGCTACAGAATTTACAGCTACATTTGGGCGAACTCTTTATAATCACATCATCTTAGACTGATCGACAAATGGGAACATATATACACTATATTCGCATGTACGGTATAATGAAGCCTATGTGTACGATAGGCTTCAGTTGGTACGTTCGGCCCAGTTTGACTTTCCTTGTAAGAAGTTTAAAATCAGGCTATTTCTTAAATTTTCCTAAATCTCAACCGAATGGAAAGATGGCTAAAAAATCCTTATTGTACACACGTGAACATATAGGTTTGGGTTATCAACTCAACAATTTTCGAACCATTTGGCAATACCGAGTCGAGAAACTGAGTCAATTTTTCCAAAAGGCCGGTGACTGTTACACTTAACACCTACAGGCGGATTTCGTCACAAATAACGCAATTTATGTAGAGTTATAGCCTACTGATGGAGAGTGGAGACGTTGTTTGATAACTCTCTCGGGAATGGTATTTCTCTTTTGAATAAAAAATGATTTTTTCGACTCCAATCTGATGTCTGCTTTAACGGGTTTACTGTATTTTTTGGCAGACTGATATACATTCATATTCAGATAATAGAGAGGGTTGTTATGTCAGTTCAGTCATTGGACCGCTGAAATATTGAAAATCGGTTTCCGAAATGTCAATTAGTCCATTAATTATTCTTAATTGATTTTCAAATGAGTACTTTTTATATAATCACTATAACGTATTACGTATTCGTTCGATTATTTAAGCACGACTTTGATTCACAGTTAAGAGGAAAACAATTCTCTAGTGAGTCTAGTTAATATCAATCTCCACAAATACCATTTAAATCTAATTTAAATTCACGAAATAGGAAAACAATAATTGCTAGTTACATTACAAAAATATGAAAATGATTTGAGGGATTTTCCCCACTAGCCGTCCTGAGCTAAGCAGGACTCTTTTCCTGCTCTCACACTGGTCTCAACTGATGTAGGGATTAGGTATAGGGGTCGGCAGTCTTTTGGTGAGCGTAGGCCATCATTGGTTAAGAGGCAGCCCCCCCCCTTTTTATTGTTGTTTGATTAAGGGTGTCTAGATGCGGAATGCATGGTGCAATACTCTTTCAAAGTGATTATAATGCTTCTTAAATGTTTTAGCCAGATTGTTATATTATCATAATGTAACATCCGGGTTCAACAACGTTCAACAGTTCCCGACACTGACGGGTCCACACCACAATTAATTGCTCCATTGACCTGGTACACCCTAATCTGAGTTTTTGGAGTGGCTGCCAGATCTTTTTCGGACACGACCTTTAGTATACGACACCCCTCATTTGAAAGCTGACATCTCGAACCATCACAGCACCTACAAATACCGTCACCATTGATACTTTGAGCTAGGAGAGGACGAAGTTTGAGGTGGGACCCTAACAGCGGATTTGGCGGACTAATATTCACATTTCGGCAAATAGCAGCCAAAATGGCTCAGGATTTCCCCACAATATATACTTTCTTGTATACTCAACTGACATCAGCTGATTCAGCTCATCAAAAAGTACCATAGCCCCTGATATCATGTGATCAAAATCATCAGATGCTTTCCACGAGGGAGAGTATTTTGGCGGAGTAATTTCCCACCTAATTTGTGTGTGCAACCTTAATCTAGGCGGGGTTTTTTGGTTGCTGTATAGTGCTATAATATTCATGATTATTGTGTTATAGGGTAACTTACATGTTTTACAACATTAAAACCACAAACTACGCGTATTTGTCTCAAGGCTGTGTACGATGCTCCATTATTACATCATTCATTTAAAGGCTGTGAAGATTCGATCCGGATGGACAACCCAAAGGCCAGTCCTGTTATTATGTATTTATTTTATTGATGGTGAGGCATGGAGACATATCGCACACTAAGTACATTCCAGGTACAGGCGATTTTATGACTGTTCTCAGCCTATCATACTACAGAGTTTGTTTCAGCTACCAAACCAGTTTCGAAACACAATCTGACATAGCCTATGCATATTACCAGAAAATTGAATTCCTAATAATTACGATTTTGCTTTGGTCGAAGGTCTAATCCAAGATTCCAAGTATATTAGAATTTGACGAAAACATGAAATGAGATTCAAGGGAGTCACTCAGTATTTAAAAAAGACTACTGCTGTAATAGGCCTATAAAATGATAACTTCAGGTTACCCCTTTATACCACGCCTGTGTCACATGCGACCATACCTCTTCCCCTGGCCACGCCGAGCTCGAAACTGTGAGTAGCGAAGGGAATTGCTAGCAGGGGATGTAGTGGCGCTGAGGCGTGACGCTACGAGAATGTCGCGAACAAACGGGGCTGTCTCGAGCGCCTCCTCGGCCATTGTTGTGCAAATTCTCCTGCCCAATGACAGCCGTGGGTTATAGAGTTGAGTCTAGTAGAGAAATCGAGCATTAGGTATTGTTTTTAGAACGTAAACGAGAATACATAGTTTTGAAAGCCAGCAACGTTTTTGACTACCGCGAAAGACAGTAACATGAAAACTATTTTTGTGCCGACGAAATTGAAATTGTTTCATTATCTCTGTTCTATACAGTGCGGTATTTTGGGAGTAAACAAAGATCAGTAGACGTTATTATGTTGGAAATACTTTTGTAATATGTGGAAAGAACCACAAAACTCGACTGTTTTTCACAAGCAAACCTACTAATCATGTATGTACCTTCAAACCACGATATAGGAACATTTATCTCAAGGCTGTATGCAATGCTTCATTGTACTTTAGATGCATTTTAATGTATTCTACCGAGATTTCAAGGGTTTTAAACGACGCCATAATGAATAAGTACATCATCCCCTTGGGACAAACCTATGGAACGCAGAAGGATCATCAAGAACAGTTCTCTGGATTCTGTTTCAGGCTTTGCCTCTCACTAGTATTGCTTCTGGTAATTAGACGAATGAGACTTTAGTCTATGAATATGCAAATGATCTTAATGGTAGTCTCGATTTAGCACAAGAAGATTATTGGAATATTGTTTGTACTTTGTGGTAACATACATAAAACCTGAATTATTTTACTTTCCCTTTATTTGTTAACGTTCTTTCCTGGCAGTACGGTACGGTATAGTTTATATCCGAGGTGCTTTTGTGGTTTAGATTGATTTTGGACATGAGTGATTGAGGGTACTAGACTAGACGGAATGCTGGAACACAGGCCTATAGAAAGGCATCAAGGTAATATTTTAGGAAAAGTGGGAACATATTGGTGTGATTTTTATTTTATGCAAATGAGAAGATCAAGACTACTTGTTGAACATTCAGAACGCCAAAATGGTCCTAAAAAGCCTTGGTTCCTACTTTTCCGCGACAATGCACCTTAAAGTGATATTTTGCAGAAATACGTCTAGTCTTTCTGGGGATGGAGAAGTAGTCTTACATTTCAGAGGGGATATTTTACTAGAAAGGGGAACATTTTACTATAAAAAAGAGTTCCGTAGTCCGGCACTGCATGTTTTGGGTATGATAATTGAGATGTTTCAATTTAGGTTCCATCCTCATACTACTGATTATTCATTTGAGAGTTCACAATACCGAAGTATGTTGTTACTATACCAGGATACAGATGTCAATTTTTCAACATCATTTTCTCAATAACAGTCCTCGGTTTTAAACATTCCTGTTCAGTCTTCGGTCAAGGTTAATGACCTGTCATATTACCAGGTTTTGGGAACTCTAAAATTGTATTGAAATGATCACAATTCAACAGATTCCATGTGATGTATGCGTGAATAAAAACAAAGAACATAACTTATATGTTGTAGTTTACTAGCTATAGCCTACAGATGTCAATTTCTCGACATAATTTTCCCAAGAATATTCTTCAGTTTTGAACATGTTCAGTTTTCAATCAAAGGATAATTATCATGATCGGACTGATTTTATGTGATGTATACGTGAGTAAAAACTCAGTATAGAACTTATGTTATATATTGTATTCTAGTATAGCTAGTCTACAGTTGTCAATTTCACAACATCAGTTTCTCAAGAACCGTCTTATTTTTTTAATATTCCTGTTCAGTATTCGGTCAAAGGATAATGATCATGATCGGACCGATTTCATGTGATGTATACGTGACTTGTAAGTTGTACGTTATACAAATGTCAATTTCACAACATCAATTTCTCAGCAACAGTCTTCAGTTCTGAACATTCCTGTTCAGTTTTCGGTCAAAGTTAACGACCTATCAATTAGGTCTTGAAAAGTGCTGACTCTGTGTGGCGGTGTGCTGGTATTGTTTTTGTGCTATTATGTTCTTTGTGTGATTATTCGCTCATTTGCTGTATTGATTACTTGGCTTCATGTTCATTGTGTATTTTTCTGTTGTTGTACAGCGCATTTGAATATATTTATTATGGTTGTGGCTATTTACCCGACCACAGTCTACATATATACACTGTCACACTAACAACATTTCATACACTTGTGTACGTATGGCACACGTATGTCACGCAGGTTTAGTTAGTATTAGGGTTAGGGTCCGTACGATCGGGTAAATAAGCAGGCCAACTGTGCTTATTTAACCGACAATCCGGTAATAGGCCCCACCATTTATTATAAGTAAATAAATAATGATAATAATAATAATAATGACCAGGTCTTGGGAACCCATTGGGAAACCTCATTAAAAGAGCTGATATTCTTGTATGTAATTGACCGTTTTGCATAGAGATAGTGTACAAGTGATGGTTCGTAAGTTCACACCGGGGAATACGGGTTCGACGTCATACTTGAAGACCCATTTCTCTCGTCCACAAAAGAATTTCAACACTTGGGTGTCTAAATTCTGTATTGGTCGAAGAGTCATACACAACTCAATTGAGCTGACCATTACTGCAGATGTTTGGCAGTTTTGGGCGAGAGATGGGTGCCTTTTTAAGGATAGTCCAGATCAAAATGAAAACTTGATATGTTGTAGAGCAACATTTATTCTATCGTATCTGAGATCCCCTCTGAATTTCTGCCACCCCTCCGAGATCAGAGAAAAATATATAAAACTAGTAATTAATAGATATTAGTGTTCCCGCTCAGTTCCATGGGCACACATCCGGGC
>JAODUJ010186039.1:0-10717 GCA_027564615.1 Psolus chitonoides
ATATGGCAGTTCAGAACCAGGGGGGGGGGGCGGATGCACGCAGCGGCCATCGAAATGAAACCAGTATTCTGGGTTACTGTAATGATATGTGTTTGGTTTTTTTTGGGTTTTTTTGGGGGGGGAGGGGGGGTCGCCCCCTGTTCAGAACGTATGCCGTTATGTTATGGAAACGCATAGATATTTGGGTATATTTTGCAATGATATAATTAACATTTGTAGTGAACATCGATATCCATATCATAGCCTGTTGTTAAAGGTACTTTCATGGTTCATTCCTGTTATCGAAACACTACAAATCCACTATAAACATGCATGGTACCTAAAACTACTGATATTTACATTTTTAATTGTATTTGGGCAGGAATATTGAGCGTAATCGATCAATTTGCAGCGATATTCGCAAAATTGCGAGTCCAAAGACCCTTCCACCAATATGTTACAATACTAACACAGATATTGCACTCAGAATTAATCTAGCCTATTACATGTGCCGCTATCCCGCCGCAGCGTAAGCACCTGTTATTAAACACATCACATGCTTTGTCGTCTCCCTTGTTCATTTTCCATGTCTCACTCCCATGAAGCAGAACCGGCACCACTGCAGCGTTCTATACAACCTCAGTTTTGTTCTTCTTGAGATGTTGTTGGAGCTCCAAATCCTCCGTAATCTAACAAATACACCTCTGACCTTTGAGAGTATATTCTTCAGGTCCTTGGTACTACCTCCCTCCTTACAAATTGTGGTTCCCAAGTAAGTGAACTTGCCAACTTCTTCAATGTCTTGTCCACCAATCTTGATCCTTTCCGAGTCCCACTCGTCTGGCTTCTTCATCTTTTCTTGTCGTTTTGTCCTGAATTTGCTGCTTGGTAGATGACAGTAGTGCCACATTATCCGCAAAGTCCAGATCATCAAGTTTCGACATGAAATTCCACCTAATACCATTCTCACCATGGTCAACTATTCTTCTCATTACCCAATCCATAACAATCAAGAACAAGAATCCTGACATATTGCATCCTTGTTTGACGCCAGTTTTTTATTATTATGTCAAACCACTCACACGTTTCTCCTTGGTCTTCAACAGCACACTGGAAATCTGCATAGAATAGTCACCATTCTCACAACCTTCTCCGGGATTCCGTACTTCTTCACGATCGCCCACATGCTACTACAGTGGATAGAGTGAAAAGCCTTTTCAAAATCTATAAAGTTCATGCAGAGCGTAGCTTGCCACTCGTTGACCTCCTCAATTATGTTCCACAGTATGAAGACTTGCTCGGTTGTCCCCCTGCCCTTCCTATAACCTGCCTGTTCCTTCCCTAACCTGCAGACCACTCCGTCTCTGATCCGGTCATAGACAATCCTGTCGAGTATCTTCCCCACGACACAGAGTAGGGTTATGCCTCTCCGGTTCTTGCATTCTTTGAGATTTCTTTTCTTTGCTATATCTTGATGATAGGCTAATCCCTCTTTGAGATCTTCTGATATATGCAATAGTCTATTTTCGTTGTTGCGAACCCTGTCTGCCTTTAATAGCTCGGCCGGTCGGAGAACCAAAATTCGAGCAAGATATCAGCCAAAATTCGAGCAATACTTCTGGGAATTTTGTCTTAAATAGTGTCGTTTATGAGAACTGTACAGTTCTGGACGTGAATGTTTGCCCGAATCTTTTTCCAGAATCTGATATGCAGAAGAACGCCCCATTTTTTTGCCAGCTTTGCTAGCCTGGTTGTGGCCTCCTCTTTTTCGTTTTCGGGCAAGGTTTGAAAAATCGGGCATTCCGTACACCTATGGCGATATTCTTTCTTGTGTACACTACATAACAATTGCATCGATCTAACTGGCAAACTCAACCACCGTTCCTCTGCCCACTTTGGCGCCCCATAGGCCTGTGAAGGGCACCCTCTTCCTTCTTATTTACAGCTTCAAAGTTTGAGGGTCGCGTTTTCTTTTGGGCCGAGTTTTTTCTTAGAAATTTCACTACCTGGGATTACGATACTGGTTTATCTTCCTCAACTGTTCTTCATCTTTGGAAACTAACTCTAAAAATTGCAAACTGTTGTAGCAATCCGTATATGCCCTTTACCATGTTTTGGTGAACCGTCCTGGTTTACGAATTCTATCGTACTTCATCACGCAACTGTACTTTTTTATTCCTTGCTGACAGTCTCGAGGAGTCTATGGAGTCATGACGTCGTGGGTATGTGTGTGCCAAGCATGTCTGGTCAAATCATGTTCAAATTTGGTGTGTAGGTTTCTCATAATGATTACACAACCCCTATTGATTTCGGTTGGAGGTATGAACAAATGTTTGGGTAAAAAATGTACGTAATATGTGTGTTCCCCCCGATGAGTACATGATTCCTATTGTTTTTGGGAGAGGTCAGAGGTCATCTGAGGTCAACAAATCCAAAGACTGAAAACCTTGTAAAAAATCTAAGTCAACCACGCCTGGTCGGTCAGATCAAGTATACATTTGGTGTGTAGGTTTTTTATGATGAGAACAGGGAATCTGTGTATTTCGGTGGAAATCTGAGCTCACTTTTGGTCTAAAATAGAAATGTTGTCAAATTTAGTATTTCTTGGGACATTTAGTATATTTGTAGTGAACTTACACAACTGGCCAATTAGCAAGCAAGGAATCACTACGCCTTTTGGCTTTTTTGTTACATAGCCACACCTGTTCTGTGGGTACCTTGATATCGAATACCAGTACTATAGTCCGGTTGCAGCACGTCGGACCGGTAATAACCACCTGTGCAACTCTGGTGTGATTGTGAGTTCAGTGTTCATTTTTTCAAACTCACACATTCAACTTCTTCCTCAAAATGTGTTTACAAGATAGACCCATGCCTATGAGAATATTTACGAACACAGGTTTATTTTAGGTGTTTGTCTATGGGTGAGGAACCAATTAGAGTAACGTCTCTCCGAGCTGTCCGGTGGCAGCGGCAGATGTACTTTGGAGGAGGAATCCTTTGCCTTCGAAATCGGTAAATTTCTGGTTAAAAATGGCCTCCATATCTGAGATAGCATCCTTCATCCGCTGTTCATGTTGGACGTCGCACCTGTGTCGGTTAAATTGAAGACTTGCTATTTTTCCCTGTTTGATTGTCTGAATCATTCAGGAAAGAGTCACTGTTCCATCCTAATACACTTCCCCAGTTAGATACATCATAAGATATTTTTTTATCTACTTGCCATGTTGAGACACTTCTATTATTTGTTGTTGTAATTGCTCCCCAGAATAACTTGGGGCCGTCACATATCCAAAACGAAGCCCGCCCAACTGCGATCTCAAAGGGGGATTTTCGCCAGGGATACGGCCGACGTCTGCTCGATCACTGTGGACTCCACCGCGATGTTTAGGGGTCGGACGACGTCCGCAGGGCACCGAAACCTGTTCTTAATTCAGCGATTTTCTGATGGCAATTTTTTAGGTCGTGGTGCTCGTAAACATACTCGAGGCGCGTACGTTGGAAGACGCCAGGCAGGACGTCGGGCGGAGCCCGCCCGGGTGTCAGACCACGCTGGCATCGACAGACCCATTGATAATCGACCGAAACTAGGATTGTCATCATCTCTCTTGTTTACTGACGGACGCCGGGCGATTTCTGTTTAAAGGGCACCGCCCGAACCCCGTCCAATACGCCACATCACGCTACACCGAGCATCACTGTACACGGTCGACGTTTGGGTAGCCACTCGCCAGATTCGAGGGCCCGTTTTGAAAAGTTTTGAAATTCGGCGACTTACTGGTGATCCAAAAAATCGGCCGGTAGCCGTTGCATATGTGACGCCGGCATTGTTTGTTCGCAGCTACTGTATACCCATACCCGAGCGAGAGAGGGAGTCGCATATGCCCAGTACCGTTACGTGACAAAATAATGCAATGTTTTGGATAACCGATGGCAGTTTGGTTCAATATTGCCATGTGAGCTAGTTTTTCACAAATTTCCCATATTGTTAGCCTTAGCTATACAAAGCTGTTGCTTTATTTAGAGATATCATAGCTATAATAATAGTGTTGTAATATTTTACTGCTCCATCGTACAGTTATTCAATTTATTTGCATGATTTACAGGTTTTATGCCTTGGCGGTGTGCCTACCTGGTTTTTTATTCGCCAGAGTAGCAGTCCCATGATAGGCGGCAATAATTGATGTATACCCTTGAATCATAAGGCTTATCAAAGGGCAAGTGTACCCTAAAATTTGATTCGATGTTACAGAACATTCAAAACCATGCCAGTTGCACTTTATTCCAACTTTATAGCATGTTCAGTTACCGAGATATAACTACCTGTAGTTTGTGATTTAATAAAAGTAGAGCCGCCACACCACATTTTTCCTATGTAAATACTTAGCTATTACTAAAAGTGTTTACTTTCCCTTCGAAATGTAAATGCATATTTCCACACGTTCCTTACGTGTAGTAAAATAAATCACTTTCGGTAAACATCAAGGCGTCCAACTGACGAAATATTTTCAAATATTAGAATGAAGAGCATTCTGATTTGCGTGCTAACGGTCGCCATAAATAACAATAGGAAACAAAAAAATTCACGAGACTAAAGAAACGACATGAAAAATTAGTGTTGCCATTCTATTCTATTAAATTACAAATGTTCAGACAGTCATAACTCTGTAACCGAACATGCTATAAAGTTGGAAGAAAGTGCTACTGGCATGGTTTTCAATGCTCTATAACATATGAAAAGTACAGTTTGAGTGAACTTGTCCTTTAAGAAAAACTTTGAAAACATAACATTAACAACTGTGTTGATAGCACACTTTTCTGCCTATGCAGTCAGTTAGCAACTAAATCAATTAAAAAAATGCTGGCGGCATCATCATGATAACTTAGCCAATCAGCATACGCGACACCTCAAAGGGATTTCATTGTGTAGATTTCCTCACACACGATAAGTCAAATGGGAACTTCCATTGACTTAATGTTACGTTCGGTCGAATCAAATGTTTTTTTCTCTGCTGGACTCCGCAGCGAATAAATTTCGCGCGATGGGGTGAATCGAAATATTTGTTGTTTCAGAAGTCTGAATGTGTTCCTAAACTTTCAGGTTTCAATAGTACTGATTTAAATGTTATTTTCTGATAGGATTTAAACAGTGTGAGATGAGCACTCTTATATTGCTACTACTATTTTTTCTTTGAAAGTTTGAGGTGTTGTAGTAATACTATCGCCAGAACCGCCATGCCCATGCGAAGCACGGCACCACTGAGCACATTTGAGCGATGAATAAAGATTTTACCAAAATCGCAAAAAACATCGGATCGGACATCGGCCGTTGTTGGGAAGAACATCGGATCGGAAAGCAAAAGTCGTATCGGTTAAGCCGCCAGTACGATTCGTGGACTGAACTAAACACAGATGGCCGAGGCCAGCGTGAATGAGTTAGCCTGGAAGAATGTGCAGATTCGGTTCAAAAATAAAATAATTTACATTTGCCGTTTCCATATTCGGGGGGAGGGGGGAGGGGTATGTGTTAACGGGTTCAACACTACAAAAAAGGTTCCCCATCAATTGAAACTGGCCAGGAATTGTGTGTATGCCTATTATCCTATAAGGTTTCCATAGTAACCAATACAGGTGATTCCCCTTCTCAGTAGGTGGTCTCCCAATGCCACGGAATTGCGAGGCAACGCGCGGCAGGTATGTACACGAGAGATTTTGAGTCAGGGCATGTCGGGATACGTTTGCGGTGTTACCAACGCGGAGGTCGCGGCAACAGTGGGTTCGTCTATACGCGGCATTAGTCAATGGCATTCCTACATTTACTTCCAATGAGGATTTCCGATACAAAATGAATCAGAAACGAGGTGCCGGGAGAGCATAGACGTAGGAAGCTATTTTGAAGTGCGGTTGAGAAACGGAAATTTTCTCATTTCTCTCTGATCAGTGTCCGGGGGGGGGGGGGGATTCCCCTTCTCATATGAATCTTTTCGATAATCGAGGTGCTTTAAGCACAGATTGGTGCGATGCTTGACAAAATATTGCAGGCAGCATAAATGAGATTTTTAGAGATTTTTGGAATTATATTAAGGTGCAATGTTTGCTAAAATGAGAGTGAGGGGCGGTTGCTCCAGCTGCCCCGCTTTACCTGCGCCTATGGTGATATTTAAAGAGGGCAAACATTGGCATCCAGACTTTTATGGACAGATATAACAGATCTTCAGCTATCTATTGATAGCAAGTTCATGAAAAACAATGCTGCCTTCGTCGAGAAAAGTGGTTTTGAAGTTTCAAGGTTGTGACGGTTTTGGGGAAATTACTGACAAAAATAAAGCACGATATTCCAATGAGCTGAGGACGTCAGCTTAGCTACCTATTTGTAAACAAATCTACGTGACATCAAACTCTCAAAATATACTATTCAAATTCGGTCCTTTTTCGTCATGTATTATGCTATTACCACATGCCACATAGTATTATTGGAGGGCACAATTTGAAAGTCACTGACACCACAATTTATTGTTCTTAATACTGAATCATTAGGGAGGTAAAAACGAAGCAAAACAGGTCGATTTTTTGCCAAATTCGGAGGCCTAATACGGCTATTGCGTTACTGATGACTGTGGGTGTGGCGAATAATGTAATCACGACCGGGTTGCCAAATTAGACCAGGCGCAAAAAGCGTTTACTCAGGTAAAGGGAGGCAGAGGGTTTGAGAGTCTGGGTATATTGGTATGATGGGCCCAGCCTCATGAATGATCTGTACTTATACCGAACCGTATCCTGTGCGGAGTTCGGAGCAAATGGTTATGAAATAAGTACCTAGGAATATGAAACACCTGGATATGCACGTAGTATATTCTTCGCACCTGGGTATGCAACTTCATTTTCCAGTGCGGATGTATGTGCAATATCTTGCAAATCCTGATGCGCATACTCGTTGCATAACAATGCTAAGCGTTACGGCGCCAGCGCATGCGGATGCAACTACATTTCCCAGCATAGCTGCCAATCTACAATTATTTGCGAATCCTGATTTTATATTTGTTGTAAAACCATGCCCAGCGTTGCCGTACCAGCGCACCTGGATATGCACGTAGTATATTTTCAGCGCACCTGGATATGCAGCTACATTTTCCCATGTGGCTGTATGTGCAATTACCTGGTAATTTGTTTTATAACTTTGATCAGCGTTGTGGGGCCAGCGCACCTGGAAATGCATGTACATTTTCTAGCGCGGCTGTATGTGTAATATCGTGCAAATCCTCGTGTGCATACACGTTGTATTCCTATGCTAGGCGTTGCGGTACCAGCGCACCTGGATATGCACGTTGTATATTTTGAGCGCACCTGGATATGCAACTGAATTTTCTAGCCCGACTATATTTGCAATTACTTCCGAACTCCGAATGTGTGTATTTGTTGTATAGCCGTGTTCAAAATTTCTATGCCAGCACACCTGTATATGCACGTAAGTTTGATAACGATTTCTACCCTTCGGATCATCATATCGAGTTAGCAGATGGTATAGTGAAACCAATAATGTTGCCTTGAAAAAGGGTGATGTTAGTATTTCTTTGGTAGAGATTCCGATGGGAATGCACAGAATATATTCTTGAAAATGCATCGTATGTTCCATCCTTTAACCGAGATATATTTCCAGTACGAGCTGCTACCAATAAGGATGCTTCTGTTCAATTCAAGCCAAGATGCCAAATACTGCGGAGTTAGTAAGTCTAAATGGCATTAAGTTCAATATTGAGAAAGGTGGTAGTCTATATTTCTTGAATAGTGCCATATCCTCCAAAAATGCATGAATGGCATGAGATTATAGGTCATTGTAATGTGAGAGATGTGCTTAAACTTGAAGATTTTGTGATGTTGTATGAGAATTAATGGAAAGCATTAATTTGATTGTGGTGTTTGTATTGAGGTAACATGACGCAACACAGAAATAGAGAGCCGGATAAGCCTGCATGTTCGATACTAGAACTTGTACATTGTGATCTGGCTGGCCCAATAGATCCTGTCGCCAAGGATGACTTTCGGTACGCAATTAGTTTCGTGGATGACTATTCAGGTCTCATTATGGTGTACTTCTTGAAGGAAAAGAGTGATACATTGCGCGCCACTGAGCAATTCGTGGCAGACATTGCACCATATGGTACTGTAAAGTGTATTATAAGTGATCAAGGTGGTGTGTTCACATCTGAGGTCATTGAATCACTTCTTGTAAAGAATCATATAGAACATGGCAAATCAGCTCCATATTCACCACATCAGCATGGTACTGCTGAAAGGGCATGGCGTTTTCTTTTTTAAATGACTAGATGCTTGTTGCTACAGTCCAAGTGGACTTATGCTGTCATGTTTTCAGCATATGCTCGCAACAGATGTTACAATAATAGAACTTCGAAAACTCTATTTGAACTATTTACTAGCCAGAAACCAAATATACCAATATGCATACTTTTGGTACTGTTTGTTATGCCTATGTACAAATTATAAAGAATTTGGATGCCAGAAGTGAAAAATGAATTTTTGTAGGCTATGACAAAGGAAGGCCTGCTTATCTGGTATAATATCCAGTGAGTCAAAGTGTCAAAAGGTTCAGGTGTGGGAAATTCCTCCAGAGGTGTTGAAACTGATGATGATGGTATTGTTACGAGGGAGAAATCAGAGTCACTGGTTACCATGCCTGAGCCATTTGTGAAAAGTGAACCAGAGCCAGTTACTATGCCTGAGCCAGTTGTTGTTCAAGCTGGTGATGGAAGTTGTGAGGTAACTGAGGTTGTTGATGAAACTGTTAGGCCTGAGCACACTGGAGATGAACATGTTGAAAAAGAAAGTCATAATAGATACCGGTACCCAAGTGTGAGGCAAAAGAGACCAAAACATGTTGATGAATATGATCTTGGAGACAATGATGATGACAGTGTAAATTACACCATACATTATTGTTACAGTTGAGCTGATGTACACAAGACGTACCAAGATGCTGTTACCTCTTCTGAGTCAAGTCATTGGCAGAAAGCTATACAGAATGATATGTGCGCATTGAGAGAGATGATACTTTTGAACTGAAACCCTTACCTAAAAGAGTCTAAGTGCCAGATGTGATAGGGTGCAATATTTACAGGTATAGCCTATATTAATATACCGTTTATATAAATGTATAATAGAAGGCTTGATGGCTGACGACTAAACAAAAATGTATATAAAACTGGGGCGTCAATTTCTTCTCCACATTGGAGAGGGGGCATTAATGATTTTTCCAAATGCTTTTCGCACTAGGGGTAGGCTTACCTATGCCAGTGAGCCCTCGGCCTGTGTACAGGGGCTCAGCTCCTGGAGGCCAATCGTCCTGATGCATTATAGTGGTCTCATATCGCCCAATTTCAGTCCATATGATTATTGCATTTCTCATGACACATACATGACTAAAGAGGAGACCGGAGACCGGGGCGCGAAAATTCCATCCCTTTGGCCATATTTCGCATAGAATACCACTTTCCGGGCAAAAAAAATCAAATGATTTCCTGTCATTTTTCATTTTTAGACAATCATCATCAAAGTCTGGGGAAAAATAGAGGGAGTGCCCCGCTTCCCCCCTGTAACCCCATATCTGGTTGTAGGTCTACTGTACCAAATATGATATCTGGTACCGTAGCCGATAGCTTCTGCACCATTGGTGTTTTAGTTTCTAATGCATGAATGTCAAGTGCAATACAGGAAATAATCACAAAATTATTATTCCAATTTGCTGTCCCTAATGCCACTTATAATTCTGAATATATCTTTTTAATTTCGGTAAAATTCATTGAAAACATCTCCGGTGTATAGTATAGTATTACAGCCAGCCAGGTTTAGTATATAACTATCAACTCGCTCGGACTGATTTCCTTCGGTCAATAAAATTCGCAGAAATATAAAGCTCAATAGAATTGCATCTTGTACAGTATTACGTTATGTGATGCGTAATGATGTGCCATAAAGGTAGATAATAAGGGAGCCCATATATAACGAACCCATCAAGAACTATCTAGTGCAATATTGTCTTTTGAGCCGAATATTTTATTAATAAATGTGATTTACTATCCAATTTACGGGGTGATCAATCTGAGTTGGAAATTACAACTTTTATTTTATTTGTAGTAGATAATATTCTACAATGTGGTATATATTTCAAAATATTTTTCATGAAATGAAACCAATAATAAGGAAACATTGACTGACAAACAGTCGTGGTTTAGTACAGTATTCATGATGGAATAAATTAACATTTGAATAATTTCGGGCAAACCTATCTGAAAATTATTTGATGTTGACATGTTTTAGTCATTGTTGGAGTTTACATAACCAAGTATTAGACATTGTAAGTGTTGCACAAGTGAAATTGCATATTTGACATGTACTCTTTCAGTTGTAATAGTTTCATATTAGTATAAATAATAAGAATTTTTGTCCAATCTGCATCGAGAATTTGGCATTCCCAGTGGCGTTCTTAATGTAAAATATAACTAAGGAACGATAGTAAACACGATTATTGATTCAGTAACCACTGTACATAATTGAATGATAAGAAAGTTATCAACTGGATGAAAAAGAAGATCCTTGATATGTGCATCCTACCAATAATAACATATGGATGCCAGACATGGACACTGACAAATGCAAGAAAAAACAAACTACGGTCAACTCAAAGGGCCATGGAAAGGCGCATGTTGAATATCTCACTACGCCA
>JAODUJ010186150.1:0-10716 GCA_027564615.1 Psolus chitonoides
CATGTTCCAGACACGCGAAGTTCGAGGAAAGAAAGAACGAGCATAGATCTCGGTGCGATGCCGAGGAATACGCAACCGAAAAGGGTGACCAGCAAAAAAAGCACGAGTGGTGCGAGTCACCTGCAGCAGAGGAGGGACAGCATCTCGTAATTCGGCAGAGAACTGACCGTGAAAATAGCGGTAGAGAAGACAGAGGGAAGACACAGACCTACGGTGGGATAAAGGCTGGAGAGAAGCAGTAAGAGAGCCGTCAGTGATAAGACGGACAGCCTTTCTCTGAAGGCGCTCAAGGAGGTTGAGAGATGAAGATGAGGCGCCCCCTAAATATGGCAACCGTACTCCATTAAGGAGCGAATTTGGGCCTTGTAAAGCAAAAGAAGTTGAGGTGGAGTAAAGTACTTACTAGCTCGAAACAAAAACCCCAACTTTTTGGAGGCGTTGGTGGCAATAGTTTTAATGTGAGAGTTCCAAGCCAAATTACTAGAAATTTCCATACCAAGGCTATTGAGGGAAGCAGATTGGGGGAGAATTTGATCGGCCATAGATAGAGAAGGCACGTTGGAATCCCTTCGGTAGAAAATAAGTAAATCTTGGGTCTTTGATTGGTTAAAAGTAACCAAGTTGGCAGAACCCCAGTTTAAGATGGAATCCAAATCATCGTTTAGGTGGGAGGCAACTGAGGTTCGATCGATAGCGAGCTGAGCCTGACTGTGGTGAGTCGAAAAACAAAGGGACTGATGGAGAGTAGAATCGTCAGCAAAGGAGTGAATACTATTGGATGTGGAGCCAAGAAGGTCATTAATGAAAATAAGAAAGAGCGTGGGGGAAAACACACACCCTTGTGGAACACCAGCATTGACAGGAAAGGTCTCAGAGAGAGCACCGTCGACCCTAACAGAGATAGAACGGCCAGTGAGAAAACTGCCAGTCCATGAAATAAGAGAAGGACTGAAACCAAAAGAAGGAAGCTTAGCAAGAAGGCCAGCATGCCACACACAGTCAAAGGCTCTAGCTATGCCAAGAGCAACAACCCCACCCTCGCCGAAAGACCCACTGGCAAGAGACCACCGGTTGGTGACAAAAGAGAGCAGGCCACCGGCGGACCGGCCATGACGAAAACCACACCGGCGGCCACCGATCAACGAGCGAGATTCAAGAAAATCCAGAACATGTTTATTGATTAAGGTTTCCATAACCTTAGACAAAATAGAGGTGATGGCAATCGGTCTGTAATTGGATGGGTTGGACTTATCACCCTTCTTAGGCACAGGACAAACGCGGGCACGCCTCCAAACAGATGGGTAGCAGCCCGAAACATACGAGAGACAGCATAGCCCGCTCAGAATGGGGGCAAGCTCCGTAAGAACAATCGGTAGAATACCATCAGGGCCAGAAGCCTTCCCGATGCCAAGTCCGAGCAAGGCCCGACGAACTGAACTTGTACAGGTACAGGTATCCTGATGTAGTGATGAAGCCAAAATTTCACTACCTTGTACACTATCCCGAGTATCTGACCAAGTTTGGTCCCCTTGTCAACACCTGGACATTGCGCTTTGAAGGCAAACATAACTATTTTAAAGAGATATCTTCACTGACAAAGAATCGTAAGAATCTCTGCAAGACGCTTGCTCGTAGGCACGAGTTCTTGCAAGCATCTTTCAGGTCGAGGGATAATTTGCTCTTCGATGATGTGGTGAAGCATGCAAATGGCCGGTTGCTGCCTTTGAGACTTCTTCCTCTAGAGGCTCAGCAAGTTCTTCTGCCTTTGTGTCCATCTGAGTCAGTGTATGAGGCAAAGAAAGTACAAGTGAAGGGTACTTGGTATTCCGCAGGTTTGTCAGTGATTGTTGCAGTTGGTACAGCTCAAAGCGTGTACCAGTTTGCTCGTATTGAACATTGCTTCATCATTGCTGGTACAGTCTACATGTTGTGCCGTCTTGTATCAAGCAGCCAGTCTATAATAAGAATCGAGGAAATCTTCGATCAAATCTGCGAGGAAGGCTGGTAGTTCTTGGGTTACTGTGGAAGAAGTGCAATATTCTGTGACATCAATCAACTTGAGCAGCACATCCCATGCCTCTGAATCACGAGGAACAAGGTGCCCAACTAACAATGGCAACAGGCGGAGCAAACACCAACATTGGCAGGCAGTTTGTTTTATTCGTAGGGAATTGGAATTCCCACATACTGGGGAGGGTTTGTTAGTTTTGTCAGAGGCATCATAAGGAAAATGCTTGATCCTCTCATTCAAGTGGTCGAGAGTGAAATGTCCCTCACGAAGACAGGTTTTAAGGACCTCAGCCATCACCTCAGGAATCACTCCTTCGAACAAGTCATCAGCCAAATCAGCCGGCAGTCCATACTTCACATGAAAGAAGGATAGCTGATTGAGAACGCTTGGGCACTTGATTCCATAAACAGAAAACAGACCAGGATTCTCAGCAGCAGCCCTAGCTTGTTCATCATAGGTATCTTCTGTTCTCAAACTTAGACTGCTTGAACGGAAATAGTCCTTCAAGTCATTCTTTGTGATGTTGCACTCTCTACATATCCTACCATGATTGAAATGGGTTTGGAAGCCACCAATTTCATGAGCACCCAAGTTATCTGCTGACATGAATGACACAGAACCATGGAACGTTTTCTGCTGACCACCAACATCAACTGTCACACCTTCTTGCTCAAGAATCTTAAGGTCCTCCACCAAGGGTGTGAAAACTTCCTGCAGACCATATTTCTTCACATAGAAGGCTGGGCATAACATCGCCAACTGTATATGCTGCAACTTTGAACGATACATGGGATGGAGATTACCAAGCACAAAGTAGCATGCAGAAAATTTCAGCATTTGCACGTGAGTCCCTAATGGGTTAGCAACTGTGAACTCATCATAATAGAGCTGAACTTGCAAACTTGTGGGGTCACTTGAGAAGAGGATGTTGGAATTGAAATTCGCACTATCACAGAAATCAGCCAATTTTCCATCACATTTGTGACCTTCATATATCTCTGCAATTACATTGTCCGATTTCAGAAGTGCTGCTAATGTTTTCAGAACAGGAACATATTGCATGGTATGTTCTTTGCCACTTTGCTCATCCCTACCCAGAATGTACTCCACTGGCTCAACAAATCTACCCTGTTCAGATACATACTTCTCTATATTCCTCTGAGTTCTGAAGAAATAAAATGCTTTCTCAAGACTTGACTCGTGAAATGCCTGGTGCAATCTGGGATCATTCAACTGTTCATCATTAACACCCACCTGGTGTAAAACTTGACGAACATCCTCCTCAATAGTTTCACGATACATTTTAATAACATCAATGAATTCATCAGCAACATAACTACATGCGGTTTGAGGTGTTTTGAAGTTTTCTCGCAAGTTCAACAGGAAGGCAGAGACTTCTTCATTAGGATTGAATGGCAACTCTTCATAACGAACAATGTCATCACCATCATCACATCCTTCAGCTTGATCATCATCGGGCTCATTCTGCATTGGAATACGCCGATTCTGAACATATCTGATCCAAAACTCTTCATGTCTTGACCTGACATGCCGACGATATGTACGAACATTACTATAGACTTTGGAACACCCACTGATGTTACAAGTGATTCTGAAATGCGAGTCTGTGGCATGACTATATCTGTAATGTTTCATCAGAGTATGAAAATTAGCACAATTCACTAAGCACTGACAACAGGTGAATGATGCCATGGAGATACTGTATGTATTTTGTTACTAGTGAGGGATGTGAAGAAGTACTGTAGGCCTACTGAAACCACAGCTTGTCACCAGCAAAGTGTGAGCAGGGCTCGAAATAAGTGGAGGCCAGTGCCCTTAGCACTGGCCTTGGTTCCCTAGTCACTGGCTCTGGTCAGTGGTCTTGGTGCCCTGGTCAATACACCCATATGTATAACAGTGAACAACCTGTCATGGGGCCAAACTGGCCTGCCCTAAAATTTACGAATCGTGAGGCCTGAGTGTGAGCATGAACAGGTGTTTGATTTCATGTTTGATACATTTTGCTCTCGTTTGTTTTTTTGCACAGGAATGACACAAATCTTGGAACAGACTCTGGGAGTCTAGAGGAGATTGAGGAATACTGTAGCTATCGCCAAAGTTAGAATCCCAGTAGGCAGCACCAGCATCTTACTGTAGACAGTTTCTGTGGAGGTAGAAGACAAGAATGACACAACACAATATACAAACTATAAAATATTACGTACAGACCTACAGCATTGTTACTTAAGCTCCCTTCAGATGTTGAACAACCGTGGTTCAGAATCAGCTCACCATGAAGTTCTGTTTACAAGTGAAATATTGTACAAGATTTTCACTTGCTAAAATGTCAATACTAAATGAATAGAGTAGGGCCTACCTCCACACAAACTCACACTCCTAAAATAAGGATGAAAAGCTTGCCCTGTGTGCTCTCTATCTCTAATGTTTGATGTCATGTAGGCCTAACTGTTGGAAATGCTTGTAAAAGACATTATTTTGCCGATCTGAAGGATTGAATGTACATATTATGTTACAATAATTTCCTCAACTTTGCAGACTCATTCACAGTTATAGTGTATCTTGAGTCGGTCGGTACCTTGAGTCAGTCACTCCGTCTCAAATGAGCATCATGGACGCATTTTGTTTCAAATAGACACTGCATAAAACTGCACAAAAAGTCAAACTTTGTAAAAGTGACTGTCTTTCACTACATTCAGCTGGTCAATAGATCACCAACCTGCCAGGTAAGGGAGAAAACACATTTTCAAGAATATTCGTCAAGTTTTTATTAGTTTTTTCAAATCAATTTCCTGGGCCTGAAAAGTTTCTTAAGTGACTGACTCATGGTACCACAAATTCCACAATGCTTCAGGAAGAAAAGTTGTCCATTACGGAGTTGCATACACATTACAGTGCAGTAGTCCAAAGGAAGAAATAGCTGGGTTCGCATAGCAATTTGCTACCCAAGAATTGCCAGTTGCTAATTAATTTCAAGTTTGATTTGCAAAAGTTGCAGTACTTGCTATAATGCTAATTGCTATTTCCAAGAATTGTTGAGCAATTAAATTGCTAATCAATTCTCCAACACTATTTCGTCCCTTGAGTATGGTGGCAGATGTGCATACAGTAATAACAGTATTGAGTATTCCACGTTGGCCGAAACGTTCTGGAATGTTGGTCCAACTGGTTGACCGAATTGACTAGCTTGGTTGGCCAAAATATCCAAGGTTTGCCGAAATGGAGGTTGGCCGAAATGTCCAGAAAGCACGAAAACAGCCCCCCTTCTTCGATTTGATTTTACTGCAAAGTTTAGGGAAATTGTTTTTTTTTATTTGGGGGTTTAGGTTATTTAGCAACAATAAGAGGGCGGTGGATAACACCTCGGCCAGATAGAGTACGGTGACTTACTGTAATAAAATCAAAATATGAAAACTAATAAGAATAAAAATATTAAATAATATACACAGTACATGGGGTTCCTAAGAAAATCAGTGGTGAGTATGTAACCTGATTTCTAATGTACCAGGTACGGTTACACGCTGAATTGGCAACCCAGAATAAATTAGCAAAATTACTCCAAAGGGGTCAATCTTTAATTCAACAGCCTTCAGGTAAAGCTAATATTGACAAATTAAACTGTGACCAATTAAAGTCTACGTAACACAAGTTCGGCTCACCACTAAACAACCAATGAGAAAGGGATATCTAAATCCAAGAGCACGTCTGCCCGAACAATCTCAAATAACACAACAAATATGTGCCGTAACTGTGACACAGTCTCTAAAATTAGAAAACCAGGCTGGATTTAACCACCAAACCAATTTAATTCTTTAATTAGGAATGAATAACTTGCAATAATAATAAGTCCCAATTGCAAGAAAATAGTAGAATTGGGCTTTAAAACAAGTTGAACAAAATTAGTGAAAATAGTAATAAAAATAATGTGATCATAAATTATGTAGGCCATCTATCCTGAATAAACAGTTATTCCATACTAGCATAGCATTTAGATTGATTACAAAAACTAATCACATCAGGCCTACACACTCCTATACTGTACATTTGTATAGCAAACCTTAATTCTAACGATAAACAAGGGCGCCGCCATCTTTGTTGACATCATGACGGGTATTCCCCTAAAAACGCATCAGTGACGTAGGAATATTTAATCAGCCGGGCATGGCTGCACCTGAACCAAAACAAAGGAACTAGGTGTCACCAATAATGGCATTCCTTTAACACCTCGGATGCCGTAAATTAGTTCACATCTTGAATAAATCATTACACCATAACGATCTAAACAATCTACTGCTCAAACTGGTCATTTTCATATCTTATTATATGATGCATGAAAGCTGTATTTACGTTGGTAAAACGTTAGCTTATTCGTAATTTTGTACGAAACACGGCTCCACAACTTACACAGTAAGTCTATACAGTGTGCAATTTACGTTACACAACGAGTGCAGAGTGAATGTTTACGAACCCCCGGCCCGTAAGTGCACTCGAACTTTGGCCAATTTTGCCTCCAAACATAATTATTTGGCCACGAAAATGATAAATCATAGATAATACAATATTTACCTCTGTCATGGTCATTGGTGAGCTCTACTTTCTTGATAGAATAACATGAATTTCAGCAAATTTAAAATGTAGCATGGCTGCTGCCGCAACGAATATAACGAGAATTCGGAATGCCTTGAACAAAGAATGAACAAAGGGGACCTTGTGCAAAATACCTACGCAGTGCATGGAACGCCGAAATGATCGCAAAATATGTCCGACGTATTAAGGTAAGGCACTACCATAGAAGCATTTTTTTTACTTTGAACTATCAAAACATTTTAGAGGCATGGATAGATGGTCTAAGAGTTCACAAAATAAAAAAATAAAAAATTGAGGTCAAAGGTCATCTAATTTGCATATTGGCGGCCATTTTGAAAAATTTATATGCAAGTTGTTACATCATCTAAAATGAAAATAAAACATGGTATTGGACTGATTTAAAGTGAAATATGTCAGATTAGGTCTAAAAAAGGTCCCTGCATAGAGTTTTATGTAAAAAATATATTCTAGGGGGTAAACAATTTGACATTTTTGGCCTTATTGTGACCAACATAAAAAAAAATTGGGTCAAAACACCCCCTGTCTGGCATCTAAAGTGATAAGCCTGGAAAAGGGCTATGAAGGGACATTTGCCATGATGCAAGGTACATCCAGTCCAAATTTGGTTTGAATATCTTAAACGGTTTCAAAATTATAGCCTGTAACGTACTCACAATTGCGTAAATGAGAAAACAGCGTTGAAAGTTAACATTGCAAATATAGCATCATTTTTTTTTAAATACTGGCAAACACACACACCAATTACTCGAAATGGTGAATGTCCCTGCCTGTACTGGTCTCCTTCTTTGGCATGGAACTAACTTGGTCCTTCAATAGTAAAGCTGGAGGGGAAAAGCTGATTTTCTACCAACATTATCTGAGTCTCATAGTGCATTTAGCACTGTTGGTATGCTGTACAGTGTTGGTATGCTGTACACTGTACAGTGTTTGCACTGTAAATGTAGTGGAACTAGTCCATGTACAAATGCATAGGGCCTAATCAAGTGCCTTACCAGAGAAGGCCTATTTTTCATCAGATTTCTTGTCTAAATTACTTCCAAAGGAACCAAAAAATATATACATACCCTCTTGAAGGTGTTTTACAAGCTGTGTGGCACATCTTCAACCACTATTTTTGTTTTTTGAAGGACTATTGTGAGCCGAGAATGCTTGGTCTTGACCATCTTTCACAGACTGTAAATGATGCTGCGTTCCATTTGACTCGTGTTTACCGTAAACACCAGTTATAGCGCGTTCCATTTGCACAAACTCGTAATCACCACTCGTGAAGTGGGAATTTCGAAATTCACCTCGACTTCACGACTCGACCAAAGATGGCGGACTTACGATCGTAGTAAATGAAAATTTTGAAGATCATTCCAAGCAACCTAGTTTATAAATATGTATATTTATTTAGTGATTCAAAAGATGAGGGCATTTTACCCAGAATCCACGCATTTTATTTCAAAACAATCGTAAGAAAAACGAAATTTTTGGCAAAAAGTGGAACTTCGTTCGAAGTCCCGTAGTGACATTGTTACTGCTACACTAACTACGTTAACGCAAACTGGACCGGGGATTGCATTGTGACGTATGACGTGTTTTGTTGAAAATTGCTTAGTTACGACGTTTGTAAATGGAACGCAACTCACAAGTGGAGAAGTTGTGTTTACGGTAAACACGAGCCAAATGGAACGCAGCATTACTTTGGTGGTAACTTATGAGTAAATGTAGTGTTTTCACAAATTCTACAAAATTATCTGAAATGAAATTCTTTGTAATTTGGCGTTTATCTGAAGTTTGTAGGTGGAAGGCATGTTGAGAAAGAAGGATCTAAAAATTGGCTATTTTTGCAGGAAATTGCAATAAAAACGGTGATTAGATTATAAAAAGCTCTTCAAAAACTGGCAAATTTGTAAGTCAATTGTGAATTTTTGTGCAAAATAAAGATGGCTTAAACAAGACTGTAAACTGCCTTCTAACAAAAAATCACAACTTTGAACATTTTGAGAATTTTAGGTCAAATTTATGGTAGTGCCCTACCTTAAGCAATGCTTTAGGAAGTAGCTCACCAAGGGCAAGGACTTCGTCACATAAGTAATGTTAACGTTTCTTAGGTCAAGACTAACGTTAGGCTAGGGCCTAGGCTAGGCCTATGTGAATTTGTATTTTAGTAGTAGGCTAGCCTATGCCTAACTTTTAGGCTAATTCAAAGCCTAAAAATGGAAAGTGGACTTTATTACCTGGTTTCGTTCACCTCTAACGTCGGAGCCATTTCTCTCAGTCACAGTTGGGACTGGAGTCACTGGACGCTGAAAACTTCTTCGATAGAACTTGAAGTTGAAATTGAAGCAAGCGGTGTGATGTGATTGTGGTGATTATGATTTCTGTGGTACTGTATAACGTTAGCAGTACTAGCACTGCACTGTCTGCATGCACTGTAGTACTGCACTGTAGGCCCACTTTTGCGAGAGCCTGGTCGTGGGGTTGTATATCCACAATTTCCGAAATTGGCGCATTTTCCCAATATCAGCAACACAAATTCGTTATCTCAGAACATAGCTCGGGCAACCCGACATTTCTCCAGATCTTCATTATCGTTTTTAGAATGATATCGACATTCATTGTAATTTAGCTGGAATATTCACGAAAGGAGGAGAGGAAATTAGGGAATCCGCGAGAATGGGCAACATTTCCGTATATTAATATTAATACAAATACATACACTTTGATAAACAAAGAAATTCGAAACGGCGGTAAAATTTGGCGCTAATAGGTTAGTCAAGCAAGTTAGTCCAGCAAGTCAGTCCAGCATAGGGGTTAGTCAGGCAAGTTAGTCCAGCTTGGAGACTCCATCACGGCCGAAAAAAAGTTAGTCCAGCGTATAATCGGAGTTAGTCTAGCTCAAAAGTTAGTCCAGCTCTGAGCTGGGTTAGTCCAGCTACCGCGATTGAAATTGAGTATAGAATTATTTCATGAAAGTTAGTCAGGCTAGCATGACTAAGTACTGGACTAACTTTTTCTTAGTCCAGCTCGCTTTTGACTAACTTATGTTTTCAGTGAATGGCTCACATGTCATTGTAAAAACAATATATTGATCCGATGCGTTGAAATACCATTGAGAATACATCAGATATATAATGTTCAGTTTATTGTCCAGGATAACATGTTTGTCTGGGAAACTCAACCAAGACTTGTTTAGGGACAGGCATAAATCAAAAAATTTATTAAACCAATAACTTTAAGTAATCATCTATGAATCATACATAAACATGGATACATAAAAACACATACAGTGAGAAACATACATACATAGTTACATACATACATATACATACAAACATAATCATAAGGCCAGGCCTAACATTTTACTCACTGCAAATTGCCTACACATTTAGGGAAACCATGTTGATTTTCTTGTTTGACACAAATTGTACTGTCCATAGAAAACTGGTAAAATTTCACTGAGAACATGTGTTTGTTTCATCAATGGCACCCTGAATGGGTGTCAACTGATCATTGCTTCATGGCCATATTTTAGGAAATTATTGCCTGAGCTTAGACAATAAGAAAACATACCCAATGAGATGTGTACTATTTCAAGCTGCCAGTTTGGCGATCAGTTTCTAGTTGTCAGTGATCACACAACGGTGATGCATAAACAGTGTTGCAACATTTACAGAGAAAAATGATTATTTTTTAAGAAGAAAGTATACAGGAGTAGAACACAGTTCGTGCTGTACCCTGTTACTTTGGAAAGTATGGTGACAGACAGTATTTTTTGACAGGGGGATCACTTCGGGGGAGGCAATTCTTACTCAGGGGGCAGGACTCCCCCTAGAACCCACACAGAGGGACACTGGCATACATACATGCAGACATACCATACACATATGTATGCACATACATACAGCAATATATATGCACATGCATATAAACTTACATACACAAACGTCCTATTTTCAAACCTATACTATGAAGGGACCTGGCTAACAACCAGCCAGTTCCTCCAGAATGAAAGGATTCTGTTTTCCACTCTCCTCTTGTTGGAGCCGGGTTCGGTTAATCTTGGCTTGAATAGTTCCTGTGCAGCTGTTGCA